>CACVCL010019222.1:0-110127 GCA_902729485.2 Mus minutoides | reverse complement strand
ACTGAGCATTTGCTGAACTCTCTCTTACGTTTCATAGAATAGTGCTGCCTTTGACTGGGTCATGTATCTCCAGTGGGCTTCTTTATGTGATGTGATAGACACATGCCAGAATAAAAGCAGTTACAGCAAAGACCACTTGCATGGCATTAAAGTAAGCTAAAGGGCCAGTCCAAGTTAGGTTGTAAGGAAATCCAATCTAAGGTTTAATAAAGATCTGCAAAGCAGCAACTTATTTTAACCCAACACAGAAGAAGGGGAAGGCGAAAGTACAAGAAAGAATCATGAGTACCAACCATGGACCACAGCAGAAATCTCCCTGTGCAATAGTTAGCACTTGTTGAGGAATATCCATATAATAGGTGCTCAAGATGATCAACAGTCTTATTTTAAAATGGCCACTTAGTATCTTTTCAAACTTCATTCATTTATACAAATTTGATATTACAATCTCTATACTGTTGGTTCAACATGGTCGGCGTTTCCATTTTCTCTTGCTTGGAGAAAAACCAGGAGTGTGTGGTTAAGTATCTCTAGGGTTTGGGGCAGAGATGCTTCAGTGTTCTACCTTCTTCCACCGATTTGAGTTCTGCATTGTAGCTTGTTCACATTCTTGGTCAAGCTGCTCTTCAAGTTGGTTTTATGCTCTTATTGACTCCCTATTCTCTGAGCGGAGTTTTGTAAGTAGTGCTTTCCATCTCACTTTCTTGAAAGGGAACTCGGGGATGGGAGGTTGCCTGGGAGTCTCTGCTGACAAGGTAAATCTTGCAGCAATTATGGGACTTTCTGATACTTAGTGGACAATTCCTTTTGTGCACTGTGCTGCCTATCAATGTCATCATAAAGTAAATTAGACATGCAGGTTTATCTGAGGCATTTTGATATCCTTTTCTACTAGCTTGTAAACATAAACTTCATTTTCTGTTCCAAGTGTACCTACAGCAGAGACTACGAGTCACTATGCTCCCTCCAATATTAACCACATCTTACAGCTATAATCCATGTCCATATTAGACATTTTAGAGAAATCACATAGGAACAGAATTCGGAGGAGCTCTGACCTGAGGAAGAAGTTAATTGAAATTAAAGACTCAGAAGAAATTGATTTCTGACCATAAAATAAATTAAATATACCACTTAATTCATAAAGACAGTGCTTATTTGAACTGTTGAGGTTAATCTGATTCTATCAAGAGCCATTTATTATAGGCTTGAAGTATGATATGTATATATGAATAGAGGAAGGCCCTGTGCAAGTTATTCCTGCATCATAAAGAAAATGTGTTTTTAGGTGAAAGCGGTGCTTCCGTGAGGTGTTGACATGCTGGAGTTATATGTTATTTAAAAATCCAATCTTTACATTAATCACAGAGAGAGAGAGAGAGAGAGAGAGAGAGAGAGAGAAAGAGAGAGAGAGAGGCGGGGGTGGCTGGGGGAGGGACTTCATCAGTTCCTCTATTGAGACATACTTAGATCTGTTCTACCAACTGGCTCTATGATCATGTTTCTAGTAGTACAAGAGACATAAATGTATAGAAATCTCTGTTGCATGCTGTACTGGCTAGGTTTGTGTCAACTTGACACAGCTGGAGTTATCACAGAGAAAGGAGCTTCAGTTGGGGAAATGTCTCCATGAGATCTAGCTGTGAGGCATTTTCTCAATTAGTGATTAAGAGCCCCTTGTGAGTGGGACCATCTCTAGGCTGGCAGTCTTGGGTTCTATAAGAGAGCAGGCTGAGCAAGCCAGGGGAAACAAGCCAGTAAGGAACATCCCGCCATGGCCTCTGCATCAGCTCCTGCCTTCTGACTTGCTTGAGTTCCAGTCCTGACTTCCTTGGTGATAAACAGCAGTATGGAAGTGTAAGCTGAATAAACCCTTTCCTCCCCAACTTGCTTCTTGGTCATGGTGTTTGTGCAGGAATAGAAACCCTGACTAAGACAAATTGGTACCAGCATAGTGGGGTATTCCTGTGACCACCTGACCATGTTCTGGGGAGGACTGTGGAAGGACTTAGAAACTTTGGGCCAGAAGATCCATTCTGTGTTAAGAGCTCTGTCAGATGTTGTGTAGGAGCTTGGAAGATAATGTTGAGAACAGTGCAGAAGATGGAGGCCTGCCTGTCTTGTGAAATTTCAGAGGGAAAATTAAAGACTCTTTTCAGGGCCATTGTTACTTTGATTGTGAAGATTCTGTGGTTCTGGTTAGCTGGGGCTGAAGAATCAGCTGTGATTAACAAGATACCAGAACTACTAAAGCAAAAACTTGGCATTACTGGGACTATTGATGCTGGTTAGCTGGAGCTAAGAAATTAATGGTGATTAAGAAGAGACCAGCATCATTGAGGTGACATCTTCTGGGAAATATTTTCTGAAAGCACAAGGAGGCTGTGTTCCAGAGATAGCCAAGGTTGTACCTTGTGCTGTGACTGGACTTGGTAATGTGTAAGCGTTACCCAGGTAGTACTGGTTTTGAAGGCATGAAAGAGTCATGCAGAGCAGCTGAGGCCACGGAAGCACTGTGAGAGGCCATGGAAAGCCATTGGTGAAGGTGCAGCCTCAGTTGCAATTGATGGCCCAGGACTGAAGGGGTCATGTAAAGGTGTTGAGGCTCGGCACCATGAAGAGAGCCTATGAGAGGCTATTGTTGAAGCCTAGTTACAGAAGCATTTTGGAGATGCCAGTACCATGAAATGACCACCAAGAACAGCAGCAGCAATGGAGTACAGGCATCTGGAGCCTAGAGGACAAGGTGTGTGCTACAAAGGACATGGCTGGAGAAGTGACCCAAGCCCTTGGAGGAGTCCAGAAGATCGTGAGTTGGATCTCAGACATTGGAAGGTTGGAGATTGATTTTTGCTTTTGATTGTGACTGTGCCCTGATATTTTTCCCTCTTGAAGGAAGTTTTTAAATGAAGCCCACAGTTAAGATACTTTGAATTTTAAAGTACTTTGAATTTTAAAAGATGTTTTAAAAGGATTGAACTTTGTAATATGTAAAGACTGTGGGACTTTTAAAGTTATTTAAGATCTTGGGGATTGAGTAAGATCTAAGGATTGAGGCTTACTAGTGATGTATTTGTGTGTCAAGTTGACAAGGGGTCAATTGTCCTGGCTAGGTTTGTGTCAACTTGACACAGCTGGAGTTATCACAGAGAAAGGAGCTTCAGTTGGGGAAATGCCTCCATGAGATCTAGCTGTGAGGCATTTTCTCAATTAGTGATCAAGAGCCCCTTCTGGGTGGGACCATCTCTGGGCTGGCAGTCTTGGGTTCTCTAAGAGAGCAGGCTGAGCAAGCCAGGGGAAGCAAACCAGTAAGGAACATCCCTCCATGGCTTCTGCATCAGCTCCTGCCTTCTGACTTGCTTGAGTTCCAGTCCTGACTTCCTTGGTGATAAACAGCAGTATGGAAGTGTAAGCCGAATAAGCCCTTTCCTCCCCAACTTGCTTCTTGATCATGGTGTTTGTGCAGGAATAGAAACCCTGACTAGACACATGCAGACTTAGATTCCTTCCGATATACCCAAGAATGGAACAGCTGCATTGTATAGGCATCCTATTTTCAGGTTTTGAGAGCATTCTTGCTGGGTTTTGCAGAGGCTGTACTGACTTACAGTACTATCAACTGAGTATGAGGATTCTTTGCCCTAGAACCCCTGATAACATTTCTTTTTGTTTCCTTGATGATAGCTATTCTAACTTAATTGAGATAGAATTTCAGTGTAGTTATGATTTGTATTTTATTGGTGTGTAAAGATGATGAACTATTTTTCATGTATTTATTGGCTATTATATTTACTTCTCTGAAAAGTATCTTTTTGATTCTTGACCATTTGTTGATCATGTATTTTCTGTTTAGATATTCAATATATAGATATAGCTATCTATCTATCTTTCTATCTATCTAGATATTTACTCTCCATTGCATAAATAGCTGGCAAAGATATTTTTCCCAGTTCTGTAGTTTGTCTCTTCATTCTGGTAATTGTTTCTTTTGATTAGTTACTTTTTTCAGCCTGTGACAAAACAATTGGCAAGAATCAAATTAAGGGTCTATTTTGACCCCTTTGAGAGAATATAGTCCAACCACGGAGGGAAAGTCATTCAGGAGGCAAGGCAGGAGGATCTCTGAGTTTGAAGCCAGCCTCATTTATATAACAAGTTATAGACAAGCCACTTATATGATAAGACCCAATCTCTGATAGATAGATAGATAGATAGATAGATAGATAGATAGATAGATAGACAGATAAAGGAAAAATCACCTAGTGCTTTCTGCTTTCTATATTTTGTATATTGCTATTTCACTGACTTTATTAGTTCTTTTGGAGAAGTCTTTAGGAGTTTCTAAGAATAGGATCATATTATCAACCAGTAGGAGTAATTTGTCTTCTTTCCTTATTTGTGAGCTTTCTATTTTTTTTTTCTTTTAGACTGACTGCTCTGGTTAAAATTTCACATGCTGTTTTGAGTAAGATAGTGGGACCAGACATTCTTGTCTCATTCCTGATTTTTGAAGGTATGTTTTTAGTTTTTCCCATTCAGTGTGATGATAGTTGTGGGTTTAGTGTACATAGCCTCTATTATGTTTGAGTAGGCTTCTATATCTTTTTTTCTACTACTGTAATATTTGATACTATGTTTCATTCTGTGAGAGTTTCATAGAGTATACAATGATATATGATCGTATTCATCACCCATTTGCTCTCTCTAAGTCCTTCTGGAACACCATGTGATGTCTACCTTTCAATTTTAGGCCCTCTCGTTCTTTTAATAATCCACTGAGTCAAACTAGTGCTGCTCAGATGTGAATAATTGGGGTTATGTGATTATCCATTGGACCATGGGCCATACCCTAAAAGAAGAATGACCCTCCCTCTTCTGGTAGCTATCAATTGCCAATAGCTCTTCAGGAAAGGGTGAGGCCTTTTAAGTTCCTCCCCCATCTATGCTGGAAGTTGGAATTACTTTCTTGTACAGGTCTTATGCTAGTAACCATAGCTCCTATGAATTCACGAGTGTCATGTCCAGAAGACAGCACTTCTAGCAACCCTCTCCATCCTCCAGTTCCCCTGCCTCTTCTTTTGCAGTGTTCCCTGAACTTGGTGGGAGGTATTGATAACAATGCACCATTTACAAGCACGCACAGTTTGTCATGCTCAGCACTTTGACCAGGCGAGTATTATTCCATTGTGTATGTATGTCACATTTTCCTTACCCATTTGTCTGCTTGTTGACACCTAGGTTGACTCCATTTTTTTGTGATTTTGAGTAAGGGAACAATGAACGAGGGTGTGTAAATGTCTCTGTAGTAGAATATAAAATGCTGGATACACGATTATCATGAAGGGCTGTTCAGATTTGTCAAATGCTTATCCGGGATTTATTATTAAAATTGTGTGGACTGTGCCCTTAGTTTATTTTTTTTTTTTCCCTAGGCACTGCCTTTTATTCATTGACATGTATGTGTTCAACCATGCTTGCATATGTGTAATGAAATCACCTGGGTCATGGTGTATGGTCTTAATGCATTATTGAATTGGTTTTGCATGTGTGTTCATCAGGGTTAGTGATTTACATGTTCTTTTTTGGTTTTTCCCTTATCTGATTTTTTAATTGAAAAAATGATCCTCAGTATAATCCTCACTTCATAGAATGTGTTATGAAACATTTCTTCTCTTTCTAATTTATGGTATAGTTTCAGAAGCATTGATGTTAAGTCTTTAAAGGTCTGGAGATTTTCTTCTACTCCTCAGATTTTCTTTGTTGGGTAACTTTGTGTACTGAGTGGATCCTATTGTTGTTTACATTTTAAAAATATTCTCTTTGTTCATCTTGGTGTGTCATAGCATCTAGAAATAAATCCATTTCTTCCCTTTCAGTTTGTTGGGAAATAAAATTTTAAAGTAACCTTTTGTAGTCTCCTGGAAGTCAGTAACAACCCTTACCACATCCATTTTTCATGTGTAAGTCTATTAATTTTGATCTTCTCTTTCTTTTGATTAGTCTGGCTAAATATTTACTATTTTAAATAATGATTTCAAAGAATCCATTCTATGTTTCATTTGCCCTTTGTGTAGTTATTTTAGAATCAAATTTATTAGCTGTAGCTCTGATCTTTATTAGTTTTTTTGTTTGTTTGCTTTGTTTTTATAAGACACAGAGTTAAAGTGATTGATGGCTCTGTGATTTTCTTGTATGGGCATTTGTTATTGTAATCTTCTCTCTTAGAACTGCCTTTGATGTATTCATAAGTTCTGATATATTGTACTTCTACTTTCACTTTCTTTTGGTATTTTTGAAAATTTCTCTAGATTACTGTCTTAGTCAGGGCTTCTATTCCTGAACAAACATCATGACCAAGAAACAAGTTGGGGAGGAAAGGGTTTATTCGGTTTACACTTCCATACTGCTGTTTATCACCAAAGAGGTCAGGACTGGAACTCAAGCAGGTCAGGAAGCAGGAGCTGATGCAGAGACCAAGGAGAGATGTTTTTTACTGGCTTGCTTCCCCTGGCTTGCTCAGCCTGCTCTCTTATAGAACCCAAGACTGCCAACCCAGAGATGGTCCCACCCAGAAGGGGCTCTTGATCACTAATTGAGAAAATGCCTCACAGCTAGATCTCATGGAGACATTTCCCCAACTGAAGATCCTTTCTCTGTGATAACCCAGCTGTGTCAAGTTGACACAAAAACTAGCCAGTACAATTGACCCCTTGTCAACTTGACACACAAATACATCACTAGTAAGCCTCAACCCTTAGTTCTTACTCATCCCCAAGATCTTAAATAACTTAAAATTCCCACAGTTTTTACATATTAAAAAGTTCAATCCTTTTAAAATACCTTTTAAAATTCAAAGTACTTTAAAATTCAAAGTCTCTTGACTGTGGGCTTCATTTAAAAACTTCCTTCAAGAGGGAAAAATATCAGGGCACAGTCACAATCAAAAGCAAAAATCAATCTCTAACCGTCCAGTGTCTGGGATCCAATTCACGATTTTCTGGGCTCCTCCAAGGGCTTGGGTCACTTCTCCAGCCATGTCCTTTGTAGCACACACCTTGTCCTCTAGGCTCCAGATGCCTGTATTCCATTGCTGCTGCTGTTCTTGGTGGTCATCTCATGGTACTGGCATCTCCAAAATGCTTCTGTAACTAGGCTTCAACAATAGCCTCTCATAGGCTCTCTTCATGGTGCCGAGCCTCAACTCTTTTGCATGACCCCTTCAGTCCTGGGCCATCAATTACAACTGAGGCTGCACCTTCACCAATGGCTTTCCATGGCCTCTCACAGTGCTTCCGTGGCCTCAGATGCTTTGCATGACTCTTTCATGCCTCTAAAACCAGTACAACCTAGGTAACTCTTACACATTACCAAGTCCAGTCACAGCACAAGGTACAACCTTGGCTATCTCTGGAACACAGCCTCCTTGTGCTTTCAGAAAATATTTCCCAGAAGATGTCACCTCAATGATGCTGGTCTCTTCTTAATCACCATTAATTTCTTAGCTCCAGCTAACCAGCATCAATAGTCCCAGTAATGCCAAGTTTTTGCTTTAGTAGTTCTGGTATCTTGTTAATCACAGCTGATTCTTCAGCCCCAGCTAACCAGAACCACAGAATCTTCACAATCAAAGTAACAATGGCCCTGAAAAGAGTCTTTAATTTTCCCTCTGAAATTTCACAAGACAGGCAGGCCTCCATCTTCTGCACTGTTCTCAACATTATCTTCCAAGCTCCTACACAACATTTGACAGAGCTCTTAACAATGAATGGATCTTCAAGCCCAAAGTTCCAAAGTCCTTCCACAGTCCTCCCCAAAACATGGTCAGGTGGTCACAGGAATACCCCACTATGCTGGTACCAATTTGTCTTAGTCAGGGTTTCTATTCCTGCACAAACATCATGACCAAGAAGCAAGTTGGGGAGGAAAGGGCTTATTCGGCTTACACTTCCATACTGCTGTTTATCACCAAGGAAGTCAGGACTGGAACTCAAGCAGGTTAGGAAGCAGGAGCTGATGCAGAGGCCATGCAGAGATATTTTTTACTGGCTTGCTTCCCCTGGCTTGCTCAGCCTGCTCTCTTATAGAACCCAAGACTGCCAGCCCAGAGATGGTCCCACCCACAAGGGGTCCTTGATCAATAATTGAGAAAATGCCTCACAGCTAGATCTCATGGAGACATTTCCCCAACTGAAGATCCTTTCTCTGTGATAACCCAGCTGTGTCAATTTGACACAAAAACTAGCCAGTACAATTACTTCTATAGATCTGTGATTGTTCAAAAGTCTATAATTTAATTTCCACATTTATAGGTTTTCCCTTCTTTTAATTTTTTTAAATTTAAATTTTATTTATTTTATTTGCGTACATGTATGTATGGTGCTACAGGTGTGCCTGGCACATAGGAATGCCAGAAAACTGTGGCATATCCCTTAAGCCTATAATTAAAGATAGATGTGAACCACCATGCCGAAATTAGGAGCCTAACCCACGATTTCTATGAGAACAGGAAGTGCTGTTAACAAATTAGCTATCTTACCAGTCTCCAAGTTTCCCTTCGTGGTGATTTATTGTTTAATTTCATTATGATCTCAAAAGTTGTAAGAAATTATTTCAATGTTTTGTGTCTGTTAATCCTAAATTGTGGTGTAAAATATGATATATTTTCGAGAAAGTTCTATGGGCTATCAAAAAGAATATCTCCTTATGATAGCTGCATGGCTTTGTAGATGTCTGTTATGCTCATTTGGTCTACAATTTGATACTTTAATTATGAAGTTTACTCCTTGGTTTTTCTTTTGTTTGCATGATCTCTGTTTTGGTGACAGTGAAGAAGTGATGTTTTGGAGCCTGTCTACTCTTTTTATTCCTTAGTATTTCATGAAACTGAGGGGTCTGAAGTTTGGTGCACGTATGATTAAAATTGGTTATGATCTTGTTGTATTGCTCTCTTTACTGGCATTGTTGAGCTTTTCTGTCACTTCTGACCAATTTTGACCTGAAACATGTTTTATCAGATAGGCATACACCTACGTTTGCTTGATTCCTGATTTTATTTGCTTGGAACATCAGTTTCTGTGCTTTACATTTTATGTGTATAGGTCTTTCAGTGTGCTATGTTTGTTTTGGCAGAAAAATGGTATATATATATATATATATATATATATATATATATATATATATATATATATATATATACACACACACACACACACACACACACACACACACACACACACATGCCAGTATGTGTCATTCACTTAGAGAGTTGATACTATTTACATCTAGAGTTATAGTGGAAAGAAATGAGCTAACTAATGTCACATATAATCTTTGATGTTTCTCTATGTCTGGTTTCTACCCCCCACCCTCCCAAGATTTGATCATCTTTTCTGCTTTCTCTCATTGGGGGTCTCAACTTTTCTGTGCTTTCATGACTATTTTGCCTTATTTTTCTGTGAGTAGCATTCCTTTATGTATCTACTATAATCCTGGCTTAGTGGTTAAGAATTTTTTTAGTTTATGTTTAAATTTGAAAGTTTTTTTTTTTTTGAGTTCTTCAAGGCAGTCTTACTGGATATGGTAATCTAGTTTAGCAGCTATTTTCTTCAATGACTTGAAATATTTTATAAAACATTTTCCTGACTTTAGACTTTCTATTAAGTAATGTAGTTTGCTTTTATACTGCTGTGATAGAACACCAACCAAGTACAACTTGGAGAGGAAAGGGTTTATTGAGTGTATAGCTTACAGTCCTTCATTGAGGAAACCGGGGGCAGGAGATCAATTCAGGAATCTGGAGGTAGGAAACAAGACCATGGTCTTGCAAAGATTATATGCCGCAATACAGGGGAATAGCAGGGCCAGAAAGTGGGAGTTGGTGGGTTGGAGAGCAGCATGGGGGGAGGGTATAAGGGACTTTTGGGATAGCATTTGAATTGTAAATGAAGAAAATATATAATAAAAAATGAAAAAATAAAGAATAGTGACTATTGGCTTGCTCTCTATGGCTTATTCAGCCTTACTTACACAATTTGGGATCACCTGCCAGGGCTGGCACTGCCTAGAGTGTGCTGGGCCCTCTTACATCAAGTTCTAGTTAAGAAAATGCTCCAAAAACTTATCTACAGGCCAATCTGATGAAGGTAATTCTTCAATTGGGGATCCTTCTTCACAGGTGAGTCTAGTTTGTGTTAAGTTAACAAGTCTAACCAGCATAAAGAATCTGTTGTTATTCTGATGGGTTGGTCTTCAAAAAAAATTTACAACTTTTCTATAAAAGTAAATGCTGCTTCTATTTCCTCAGATGAAGGGATGAGATGAGAGCCATACCCAAGTTGTGGGAAAACATGGCATGGGTTGAGCCCAGAACATTTCTATTTAACTATCCTAGGCTTAGGCCTGGAAGCTTCCAGCCTCTATAGAATCTAATCTTCTGTAAGCCCAAACCTTGAAGGATCTAGCTTCTAGCCTCCATCTGCTAACCAAATCCTAGAATGTTTCTGCCTCTGAGACTTACTGCTGAATAACTCATTCTTTCTAGATCTTTCTGAACTCTGGCTGGCTGGTTCAACTCAGCTCTTCTGGCTCAACCTTCTCTCCAAGCTGACTGATACAAATGGGCTTCTCTCATTTTCTGACTGAATTGCCCTGCTTGGAAAGACTACCTCCAACTCAACGGCTCTACTGTGCATTGAACTGAACTGCTCTGAACTAAACTGAACTGACCTGAACTGAATGAATTGTCTTTCCATCATTGTACTTTAAATATCCTCTCTGTTCTGTCTGTTCTCAGGAGAGTTGGGCATATCTTATCTCTCACTCATTCTGTCAAATCTTTTCTGATTTGTCATGTTGCTCCTCAATTAGATGTCATTATTTGGGATCAAAGGTGTGTTCTAAAGGCATGTGTGTATTCCAGCCAGATCATATATTTGGATGTGATCCCTTACCAGAGCATCCATGTTGCTGAATTAAAATTCCTCTCCACCTTTTTGTTGTAATTTTCAATTCTATTTCTTTTACTACTGATAATTATATTGTTACATGGTATGGGGAGGTTCTATTCTAGACATGTTTGGAGTCCTAAATGCCTCCGGCACTTGGATGTCCACATGATCCCCAAGATTTGGGAAGTTTTGTCCTATTATTTCATTAATTAGTTTTGCCAGACCTTTAGCTTGTGACTTGGAGCATTATTGTACACTAAAAGTAAGAAATTTTGTTTTTTTTACTTGTATTCAGAAAGTCCCATGGATCTGTTCATACTTTCTTGTTTCAAATTAGTGAATATTTTAATTCATTACCCTTATCTTAAAATTTGAAAATCTTTCTTTTGCTTGGTTTAATTGGTTGAAGTTTCTTTTGACTCACTGAACTATTTACTTCCAAGAATTTTGTTTGTCATCTGTCCAAATCACTCTTTGTTAAACTCCTATTTATTGACGTTATCATATCTTGTATTGTCTTCTTTTATTTTCTTTTTCTATTTGTTCTTGGAACTCATTGATTATTTTTACAATAACTCTTTTGAATTTTTATCTTGGGTTTAACCTACATCAATATATTTAGAGTCAGCTTCAAGAGAATTATGAACATTTAGAGGAATCCAGTTGCCTTGGTTCCACATATCTTGTATTTCTATGTTGATTTTTGCATATCAATTTGTATATATGTCTCTTTCACTTATATATAAGACCCTTTTACTGGAAACCTATCTCTTAGTGATATTTTATTGGAATAACACATTTTTAAAGTGTTGATTATATTTCCAATTGTATATTGTAGTATAGCTTCTCTGTTCCTTCTCTGATGATGATTAAGGTATACATACTGTGTCAGCTCCTGAGGGGCCTGATTTTTCTGCAGGTATTATAAAATGGAGTATTTCTTCTATGTCAGGTGGGTGTGTTCAAAACAGGGGCATCCATGGGGTATTACTATTTCTATTACAGTTTCTCTACAGTTACTATTACTATTCTCTACAGTTGTCAAGGATGTAATATCTGGAAAAGTACTGAGAGCAACCTATGATATAGGCCCTCACAGATGTGGTGTCTACTGTTTGTTTCAGCAGTTACTGTGAGGAGGATGTCCCAGAGACTCTTATGTCACCTCTGGCCATGTTCTAGATTCACTGTTCTTTGAGCTGAAGTATGTGCACTGAGGTTTGAGTAAAAGTGTGTGCATAGATCAAGGGGTGTTGACTATAGATGGGCTAGGAGTATGGCTCTGTGTAGAATTCTTATACAGTATACTCTAAGTGTGCTTAATCCCCATCACCATATAGAAAGGGTATAAGGGTTAATTTTCATTGTCAATTTGACTGAATTAACAATCACCTAAGAGACATGCTTTTAGAGATGTGAGTAAAAACACTTTCAGAAAACTGAAGGGCAGAGGATGCAACACTCAGTGTGAAGATGGATGATACCATTCCATGGCTTAGAGTCCAAGACTAAAGAAAAAGGGGGAAAGAACGGAAACCAATCAACTTCCAGAATTCATTTCTCTCTGCTTTCTGAAGATGATCATAATGTGACCAGATAACTCACATTTCACCCACCATTCCTCCCCAGCCACCAGGGGATTTTTCCTTTGAGTGAACTATAATATACTTCCCCTCATTACATTTGTCTCTCATCTATCTAATCACAACAACGAGAAAAAGCAACAAATACAGAGGAACAATAGTAACAAGGAACCAGACACAGGAGTGAAGTAAAGTGAGATAGCAGCTATGATGGCCACAAGGATCCAGTCAACAGCAATAGGAATGATGGAGACAGAAGTCAGACAATGCAAAAAGTTCCAGAAGTTGATAAGGAAAGACAAAAGGAAATTAAGAAAAAAAGAGAGATATAAAAAATATTTGGACAAGATATGTCTGTTGGGGTGGTACAGCTGTAGACAGGCTAGAGCTTTGAAAACACAATAGGGACAAAAGCTGAGGGTAGGTAGCATGGAAAATCTCTGATTGAGATAAAGAAAGGGGAAAAGAATAAAGGAAGAGGGAGAGAGAAAAAAGAGGGGTAGAAGAGTTGGAGGGAACTAGCTAAAACTAATCTGGAAGCATCCCCATGCTCCCCCAAGGCTTTCATAGTATCAGAGATGCTATGTGCACACTGTCAGGGTAAATAGCAATTGGTTGTCCTACTCAGCTAGAATGCCTATGAGCCACATCACTGACTGTACTAGCACGATTTTCCCAATAGTGCCATGGTGGCACTTTTATCTGGAGGTTAACTAACAATTACTCAGTTGACCTTAATCCTTTCTCAATGGGAGGAAATTTGTGTCTGGTTCTGTAAACTTAGCCAAGTACCTTCAGATGGACAGATTATGGACCCTAGAGGATAATATGCACTGCCATTTCCCCAAACTAGTGTGATTTCTAAATATTATCCTTATAGCCACAGATAATTAGAGCTCTTACTCCTCATGAAGAAAGCTTCCTTTTGCAAACTATGGAGACTATTAGATCCACAAATGGCCAAAGTGCAGAGAAAATGTGTCTTTGGGATGCCCAGTTCCTATTGATATATCTGTCATGCAAGCCCTACACCTAAGAACTTAGGAAACATAATGGTTGAAGTGACAGAAAGATTGTAAGAGCCAGAGGACCAGGATGTGTGCTGCTGTGTTCCTTGGACATACCATGGAAAATGCACTCCACAAACTCTCAACAATATGATTACCTTAACAAAAATCAGCTTAATGACACCAGTTGACATGTCAACAGGAATGGGCGAAATTTTACCTATGTAAAGAGCTACATGTGACTAAAGACTTCTGAAAGAGTTAGTTTCCTCGGGGTATGAGTTCCCACATAGGTTGTTCAATTCTAAGAGTTCAGCCCTAGTCTCTCTCTGTGTCTCTGTCTCTGTCTCTGTCTCTGTCTCTGTCTCTGTCTCTCTCTCTCTCTCTCTCTCTCTCTGTGTGTGTGTGTGTGTGTGTGTGTGTGTGTGTGTATGTGTGTGTGTGTGTGTGTTTTACTAGTCAGTCCATGAGTTGCAGTGGTTTTGGAACCAAACTGGTTGTAATGCTTTATTATCAACTCACAAGCCCAAGATAAAATGGAATCAAAGTTCTAGAAGCTGAAGTTTATTTAAGTTTGTGTAACTCCAGGGCTGGGCGTGACACTCAGTTCTGCTCTGGGTCTCAGACCTCTTTAGGAAAGTGATGTGGGACTGTCGGGAATGCAACAGACTCCACTATGTAGAGTGGCTGTAGCCGGTCCAAAATCGTCACTGCCCATGACAAACAGCTTCCAAGGCTGATCCCAACATGCCATTGCAATTGCACAAGTCATTTCAGGCTCTTGCCCCTCTTTAGCAGTCCAATCAAATAGCTAGAATGAAAAGAACGCAAGCTCTGTCTCTCGCTGGAACCCTGCTGTGTGTGATTTTCAATAGGATGACCTGTGGGCCACATGGTAGATACTGGTGTCTACAGCATGACTATGTTTACTGGGCATTCAGGTGAAAGGAAAACATAAGAGACTTGATTCTACCTTTAAAGAGAGTGAGTTTGGGAATGAGCTTTAGGAGATGGCTTCCTGTCACAGCAGCATGTTTTAGGTTGAGAAGTAGTGTTTCTCAGTGGCTGACCTGACATGATTACCCCAGATCCACTCCGTTCAGACCTCCTTTCTGCTCTATGTCTATTCTGGGTCAGGTGTGTAATGTCCTCTTTTCTCTTCTCCTTTCTACTCCTCCACACTGACACATCATAGAGTTGCCATAGGTTCAACACTGATGCCTCCCTTGCCCTCTGGTGCGATAACTAAAGCCTTTTGGTATTTTATTCTCTGTCCCATATTAGATTAGTATTTTCTATCAGGCCATCTGCTTACTGAGAGCATGGGTTACTGGCTGCTTCTCTACTGAGTTGCAGAAAAGCTACAAATCCTGGATAGTTTCTAATCTACCATCTTGGCTCCTCCTTTGTGTCCCTGTACACTTTTCGTGAACATATTTCTTCATTCCTCTGGGGTAAATATTTAGATGAAATTGCTATAGTATAGAGTAACTATATGTTGTTTAATTTTACATGAAACTGACAACCATTGATTGCATTTAATACCTCAAGCAAAAATGTGTTTCCAAGGTAGCTTTTTTTAAATTAGAAATCTCTGCCCTTCACTTCCACTCGCATACACTGTCTGAAAATCTCTGAGCACTTGTGAGTGGAAGTTCGTATATTTATGATCTCATAGGCAAATGTTAGATTGGAAATTTCAAGAAAAAATACTGATACTAGAAATGAGCATGAATATTTATATGATTGTAGTTTTTCATACCTCCAACTTTTTTGCTTGTTTATAAATTCACCAGCATTTGAGATATAATTCACATACTATAAATTTTTACCCCTACAGAGGTTAGCAACATGTCCCTTAAATTGTATGACATTGGCCCAATATCTCATTCTAGAATATTTTTGTTGTAGGTTGCATCTTGAATGTCTCCCAAAGTCTCATGTATTGAGGGTTTGGTCCCAAGCCTATCGTGCTATTGAGATGAGGTAGGGCTTTGTGGAAGGAATTAATTTAAGAAATGATCATTCTCTTATTTCCTAGTCACAACAAGTCGTGTAGCTTTCTTTCTGCTCACAGTTCCACCAGGAGAAACTGCCTCTATGTAGGCCCCAAATCAACCAGCCAATCAACCATGGATGGAAATCTTCAAGTCTGTGAGCCAAAATAACTCTTCTTCTTTTGCTATAAAGATCACAGGCATCTTTATAGCAAAGAAAGACTGAGGATTAGGTTTTCATTGTGAAGCAGTGCCACAGGCCTGTGTGTCTTAACAGTGCTCACCAGGTAGCAGTGTTTCAGAAGGCATATGGGGCAAGCCCTGAGCTTTATAGCCCAGGTTGCTTCTGGCTCTCTGTCTACTGTCAGAGACAGTATTATTTTTTCAAATGTGCTTGAGCCTCCAATGCCATAGCTACAAGCCACTCCTGCCATCAGGCCTTTCCTATGGTACCAGATCATATCCTCTCAACCTTTGAGTCCAAATAAGCCTTTCCTTTCCATCGGTTTTGTCAGGCATTTACTCACAACGATGAGAAAGATAATACAGAAGCCATTGTTAAGAAGTGAGGCTGCTACTGTGATAGATTTGATGGTGGTGGTGTTCATAGGTCTTCAGATCTGTTCTATGAGAAGAATAAGAAGAGTCTGGATCTGGGGGTGAGATACTGTAAGGAGAGCTTAATAGCTAACTCTGGTGGAAACATGGAAGCCCAGGATGCACAAATAAGTGTGAACCCTGAAGACTGGCTGGGGAAGATTTAGAGAAGACAGGAGTGTATCAGGAGCTGGCTTTAGGCCAGACAAGCTGTATTCCCACTGAAGAATCTGCCTTCACTAGATCATGTGCTTTCTATATCTTTTGTGGACCTGTCAGAACCTCTTTCACTGCAGCAGCAGCAACAGCAGCAGCAGCAGCAGCAGCATTTTGCACTATCTTAGGCTTATGTGAGATTCAGGTTTCTCTACATCTTTGTCAATATGGTAGACTTAAAAAAACAAAACAACAAAACAAAACAAAACAAAACAAAACACCCTTTTCCTTAAAGCCTTCAGAATGAGTGCAAAATACCAGCACATCAAATTTTGACTTGCATTTCTCTCTTGATTAATAATATCCAGCATCTTTTTTTCAGTGTATTTATTATTTATCTACATGTCTGTTCATATTCTTTGCCTCATTTAAAACATGGGTTTCTCTGTTGTCACTGGACTGAG
The DNA here is from genome assembly GCA_902729485.2 of Mus minutoides. Taxonomy (NCBI): domain Eukaryota; kingdom Metazoa; phylum Chordata; class Mammalia; order Rodentia; family Muridae; genus Mus; species Mus minutoides. Next base: position 93,377 of record CACVCL010019222.1, on the reverse strand, counting down.
AAAGTTCTTTAGTTGACACATGAACCTGTTTCAGATGTGTGCTCTAAAATTTTTTCTTCTATTTTGTAGATTGTCTTCTTCTCACTTTCTTTATTATTGTTGTTATTATTTATTATGAGACAGGGTATTGCTAAGGTCAGAGTAGAAATCACTACAAAACCCAAGCCAACCTTGCACTCATTCTTCTTTTGGCTCATTCTCCCAAGTGCTGAGATTTTAGGTTTGTGTTACTATGACTTCTAACTTAATAATTTTTTTGAAGTATAAAGGTTTTAATTTTAGTGAAGCCCAATTTGTACATATATATATGTTTTGTTGTTGTTAAAGTTTGTTTTAGTCATACCTGTGATGGGTGGTTTTAAAGTCAACTTGCAATATATTAGAATCACCAGAGTGGGCTGACTGACTTGAAGGACTGTCATGATTGCTTTAATTGGTGTGGAAAGGCCAAATGTGGGTGACACCTTCTGGTAACAGACCAGATAAAATGGCATGGCAAAATGAAGACCATCTCTTTCTTTCTTGGCTTTCACACTTGCTGTTGAGGTGTTTGCCTGTTGCTGATACTGCTGACATGAGAGCCAACATGACATGATTCTATCAGGTGACTCTGGGAATCCTCAACGGTTTTGGTACCAGACTGGGACTACTGAGGGACCTAGCATATGCTTTAAGGGACCCAGCTTTGTGGGCTGAACAAGTACCAGGTTGTTGGCCTCTCCAGTGTGACATGGTGATTGTGGGACTTCTCCAACTGATGAGATTCCTTAGGTACCCAGGGCCAAGGACAGAGCAACTCCCTGGTTCTCAGACTTTCAGCTGTGAAACAACTGTTGTTAACTATTTTAATGTAATATGTAATTTAATAACTTACATTTTTTTTTTCATCCTATCAGTTATGTTGCTATAGGGAACCCCAACTAACATAATACCAACAGATTGCTTTATCTAAAAATGCAAGTGATATTTCCACTTTTAGATCTTCCATTTAGGTTTTGGATTCATTTTGAGTTAATTTTGTAACATGGTATATGGTAAGGATTCAATTTTATTCTTTTCACTGTGGATATACAGTTCTTTTGAAGATATTCTTTATTAAATTTTATTAGCATCATTATAAAAAGCAAACTCCGAATGGGAGGCTTAATTTTTGAATTGCAGTCTCATTCTTGTGCTGATACTACATTCTTGATTATTTTAGCTTCACAGTAAATTCTGAAATTGAGAAGTGTGAGCCATCTAATTTTGGTCTTTTATCTTTCTAAGTTCTTTTGATTATTGTTTGATTTGATTATTTTGGATCTTTTATAGTTTCCCCAGCGTGTTAGTTTGTTAATTTTTGTAAAAATATCCAGCTGTGGTTTTAATAAGTGATTACATTGAATCTATTAATCAATTTAGAGAGTATTTCCATCCAAGCTATAATAATACCTCCACACAGAAAACAAAGGATAGTTTTCTTCTTATTATATAATCTTTTAGATAGTGTATCTAAGTCTTCTTTATTTTGTTTTAGTGATGTTATGCATTTTTGAGCATGCAAACTTGTAAATTTTTTATTGAATTTATTCAGAAATGTTTAATTTATTATTTGTGTGTGTGTTTGTTTGTGTGTGTGTAGACTTACCCTTGCCTGTGCTGTGGTATGAGTATGGAGGTCAGAATTTTTATGAATATGTGTTCTTCTCCTTCTACTGTGAGTTGCAGAGATCAAACTCATGATAGGCATGCATGGAAAAAATCTTTTCACCTGCTGACCTATGTCACCACTCTAATATGTTTGTTGCTAATATTAATATTATTCTTTAAATGTTAGGTAAAATTTACCAGTAAAGTCATTATGTTTTAGGGATGTTCTCAGTTCAGTCTGCTTGTTGTCTGTGGGTATATTCAAATTTTCTTTGTATTCGTTTACATTTTATTTCTATATACTTTAAGGATATTTTTACTTTTATTGTGTACATAAGTCCATGTCTATAAAAGTAACTTATTCACCAGAGGAAGTGGTGAGATGATACATAATTTAGGTTGAGTCCAGAACATTTTTATCTGGGTTTTAACTATCCCTAGGTCTTTGCCTATAAACATCTAGCCTCTGTAGAATCTTCCAGCCTCTGTTTGCTAACCTACACCTAGAATGTTTCAGCCCATGAGACTTAGCTCTGATTAAGTTCTCTTTCTAGTTCTTTCTGAACTCTGGCTACCTGGTTCAACTCAGCTGCTCTGGCTCAAACTTCTCTCCAGGCTGCCTAATCTAATCTGGCTTCTCTCAGCTTTTCACTCAGTTGCTCTGCTTGGCCTCAAACTAACTCTGGCAGTTCTTAAATAGCTTCTCTTTCCTGTACCATTCTTATGAATGTTGGGCGTAACTTATTCTGTCGAATCTTTCTTTGATTTGTCACTTTGTCTGACCCTGAATTAGAAGTCACTTTCAAACATGGCTGCTTCCTTCTACAAACTTACTTTACCTACATTGTTTGGGGTTTAAGGTGTGTATTAGGGGCATACCTGTATTCCAGCCAGATCATACTCGAATCTAGGGTGTGTCTGCCTTCCAGCTGGATCACTTAGAGCTAGAAGGTCTTTGGATGTGATCTCTTGCCAGAGCCGTAATGTTAGATAAAAATTCCTCTACATGTGCCTGTGACAGGGTTTATGCATATGAGTACTGTGCTTGTGTAGGCCAGGAAGATGGTGGAAGATCTTGACTTAAAGATACAAAAAGTTGTCTGATGTCTGTGCTGGAAAACAAACTCAGATCCTCTGCAAGAACAGTTCATGCTTTTAACTGTGAAGTCATCCTTCCAGCCTGTTTTTATATTTTTAATTAGTATATAAAATGATATGGTTCATTTTACCATTTTACTGTGTGAATATCATTTATCTTATATACATAAATATCAACCTGTCATCTATGTATATATAGATGTATATATAGAATTATATATATATATAATTATATATATATATACATTCATATATATATATATATATATATATATATATATATATATATATATATATATACATTCATGTCTTTCTGTGTCTGGTTTATTTTGCCTGATCTAACAATGTCAAGTTCTATCTATTTTATTGGAAAAGACACAATTCTGTCCTTTGGGTATAGATAAGACTCCATTGCACATATATACAATATTTCCTGTGTCCGTTTCATCTTTCTGTGCATTCTTTTGTTGTTGTTGTTGTTGTTGTTTGTTTTGTTTTGTTTTTCGAGACAGGGTTTCTCTGTATAGCCCTGGAACTCATTTTGTAGACCAGGCTGGCCTCGAACTCAGAAATCCACCTGCCTCTGCCTCCCGAGTGCTGGGATTAAAGGTGCCTGGCCATTCTGTGCATTCTTAAGTTTTGATAATTTCTATCTTTCAAAATATTTTTTATTTCATCTTTTAATTTTGTTTTTAGTGAAGGTTTCTCATAAGTTCTTGTCATTATTAAAAAAAAAGCATTTAGATGAAAGACCCCGACAAGTTCATCAGAAGTTTATTTAGTAAAGGGGAAGAAAACACACTCCAATGACAGGTTGGAGTGGGCTGTTCAGGAGCAGGTGGCAGCTGAGTTCTGCACGTGGATTTTAAAGGCTTAGGGTCTATTTATGAAGTGGGTTATATATTCAAGGGGAAGGTGATCCTTCTCTGCTAACCCCCACAAATCATAAAAGACCCTGATTTTCTTCTTTAGGGCATCTTACCCTGATTGTTTTGAAAAGTCTCTAAGTGTGGTGTTACAGGGAAGCATCAAGATCACAAGGAGCTGAAGGGGTCTGCAACCCTAAAGGTGGAACAACAATATTAACTAACCAGTACCCCCAGAGCTCGTGTCTCTAGCTGCTTATGTAGCAGAAGATGGCCTAGTAGGCCATCATTGGGAAGAGAGGCCCCTTGGTCTTGCAAACTTTATATGCCCCAGTACAGGTGAACACCAGGGCCAAGAAGTTGGAGTAGGTGGGTAGGGGAGCAGGGGCGGGGGACTTTCAGGATAGCATTTGAAATGTAAATGAAGAAAATACCTAATAAAAAATTGGAAAAAGAAAAAAAAAAAGAATGTGGGACATTTTCAGGATCTAGATCCATCCCTCATTAGTGCATGTGTGTGGCAACTGGGAAAGTTGCCTGATGCTGTAGTTTCTGGAACAGTGTGATGAAACCAGTTGTAGCTCCAGGAAAGCATAAAAACAAAGAGACAGTCTGTCAGGAGGCAGCTGCGACTTTCCTGGTGCCCTCCTATCTTACTTCTTGCCGACCCTGCTTCATGCTGGACATTAATGCTTCTTTCACATTCCTTGTTTTAGCCACATGGATTATCCTGCTTTTTTTTTTTTTTTTTCTTGTTTAGGAAAACCCAGTTTTCCTGTTTTGTTGAAAGATCTGTCACAGAGTTGATTTATTGCCATGTTTAGATGAGCCCTACCCCTTTTGTTTCTGTTTCAGTCTTATGGTGTGTGTGATTATAAATGTGATTATGTTTTTCCACGACAACTCTTTTAACAGCATCTTTTATCTTGTGAAGTATTGTAGTTTTATTTTTGATCACCATATTTTCCAATTTTCATCTTGATTCTTCTTTCATTCATGGTTATTAATTGGTGTATTATGTTTTGGTTTTCAAATACTTGTAAAATTTTCAAATTCCCTGTGTTTTTGTTGTATGCTTGTTTCTAATTAAAGTTTATTGTCTCCTTGGTGTCAACATGGTAATAGGACAAGGGAATATTTAGTCTCACAGGAAGTTGCAAAGAGCCCACCAGTCTTTCCTAGAGTCGGACGGACAGCAGTTCCTCTCGAAGTAGGAGTGCCATGTGTCCCCATGTCAGTCATGACTCCCTCAGTGCCAAGGAACATTAAAATACCCATCTCTCTGTGTCAGAATCCATTTAGGAGAAACTAAGGGATACAAGTGAATTTTCTGGAGATGGCCCACCATTTTGTGTGGCCCATGATGGGTGAGTTCTGAGATGCAGGGTCCTTGGAGACTTCATCTCAGGATTGTTTCTTGTAGCTGATATGCCTTTCCTGTCAGTATTACATAGCATAAGGATTCCTGGGCATTAGCTCAGCCTATTGAGCAAATTTACTGCAGATCAACATGAAGATAAACTTTCATAAATTAATGCTGTTTAGATGAATGAATGACTTTATAAAATTCCTAATTTGATTTAAATAATTTTCGGAAGAAAGTTTAAGGAGATAATTTTAGTTGTTTTGCCAGAAAGAGTTCGAATCAAAAATAGAATGTGCCCCCTCCTCATAGAATAGTAAGTAAATGCTATATAACAAAGAATATAACTAGCTTTCACAATTACATTAAGAAGACAAATAGGCTTGGAACAAATTTATGAACAAGAAAAAACATTCTAGGTCAGGTTCAAGGATGAAGCCACAGGTGTACATTATGATAAAGGCTGTGTGAAACTGTTGCTCTGAACTTATAATGATCTCATAGAATAAAACACTGCTTTGAACTTACTACATCCTTTTATAACTCCCATTTCTGTGTAACATTTTGTCTGTGAAGTAATTTTACAAACTTTTATCTAAGAAGGTGTAGGAAGGCTAAAGAGAAGAAATAAAGTGTAGCATCTAGGGTTCTGCCTCATCCACCAAATGTATATGTGTGGCATTTGAGGCTTAACCCTGTTCACCAAATGTATATATGTATATGTCTGTTTGTCTATATTATGCACATACATACTAGTGTAGATATATGTGTATGTATCTAAGTATGCATGAACACTTGTGGAATTGTGTCAGGTGGTTAGGCCTGGCCAGTGTGTGTGTGTATGTGTGTGTGTCTTTGTGTGTCTATTTGTGTGCTTGAATTCTTTCTTTCTTTCTCTTCTTTTCTCTCTGGATCACAAATATTTAATGAACTCCGAACCTCTTGCCTGATCTGTGAGGGGCAATGAGCCTGAGTGGTTAACTTTGTTTTTTAATCCTCTTCTGCTAACAGCAGGAGTCAATTGCCAGAAAGCAGCTGCTTTTAAGCCACAAAATAGCAAGAGAGAGTTAAATTTCCAGAGGCCATCAGATTTTGATCCCCAGAATAGAAAGAGAGAGAGAGAGAGAGAGAGAGAGAGAGAGAGAGAGAGAGAGCCAGAGATCATCAGTCTTTTTCCTTTGTCCAATGCTGTGTCTCACTTCAGATACTGGGAAGATGCCCAGCTTCCTTGTAATACAGGTAACCAGCAAACATCGGCTCATGTCTTTTCAATACTAGGTGTGGGGTAGGTCTTCCTACCACACCAGGAAAAGTATCATTTCACCTGCCTACTAAAGACTGGAATAGTGTCTTCCCAGAAGCTCAGGGGTAATACAAGAATGGTACTTCCAGGGAGACCAGCTATGTTCCAGCATGTGACAAAAGTACCCCAAGGCAGTGAAGATTGATGAATTTTATGACACTTCATTCCAGAGGCTTTAGTCTTAGCATGGCTCCTGGGAACTCTACTCTTTAAATCTCTGTACTTAGGGGAGTAGCTGCCATATGTGGACATAGCTTGAGATGTAAGACTGCTTTCACCACACAGTATGTGCCTTTCAGAGCTCCCTAGATCCTGTCACCTGGCCAGTTAGCATGGAAACCTGTGCAATTAGATGCCAGCTTGTCACCTGGCTAACAGAGGAGAACTCAGGGGTGTTGATTGTTGTTTGTTAGGCAGGAATGCTCTGTACTAGCCTAGAGCATGCTTGGGGCTTTGGAGATAGCTAAGGACCTGCCATGCCTTGACATTGCCTTTACAACAAGAACTGGGGCCCACCAAGGTCTAGAGGGATGGGTTATCATGCCTCTCATGATTGTTTTAAAGTCTATGAATGTGACTATGTTTATTTTTCTGACAAGAACATTCATAGTTTTTATTACATTTTTAAATTAATACTGCAATTCCCATCAGTGGAGCTTTAAGTACTTTACATATATTTATGACACTTAATTGTTATAATAACCTACTAAGATACCATTGTTATATCAATTTTACAGTTAGGGAATTGAGGGCTAGAGATAATTAAGTAACTTGTTTAGGTTGCATATTGAAGAAATTAGGAGAGTACAAATTGAAATTCAAGTTCATCTATGATTTAGAAAAGGTTCAAATAGCTGGTTTGAATAAAACCATTTGGAAAAAAGCACCACCCTTCCCCTCATCCTTGTAGCTCAAGTCTAGGTGCTTCCAAGCTCTCTTTTCTCAATGTCATTGCTGTTGGTTCTGCATTTTAAAGGTTTCTTTCATCCTTTTCCACTTTCACCCCCTCACTGTGGCTGCTCCTCTTAGTATTAATGTCTAGTATAGTTGTGGATGTACATAGATGCATGAAGTTTCTCCTCTATGTAAGCATGCACATTGTTACTAAGATCCTGGTATAGAACAAAGATCAGCAATGTTTTTCTTTTGAGATTCAATGATTTAGGCATAAAAACACCCACAAATCATATGCTAATGAAGGTATGTGTCTTGGTTGTAATCAAAACTTATGTATAGAATCAGGTATTGGGTCATATTTACCTCATGGCTATACTTTGCTGAATCTCAATACATAATATTACCAATACCTTACTGTAGTCTATCATGCCCTTTCATAATTGATACCCCTCTTACCTATGCAGAGATAATCAGTGTTCTGTTAGCAATCACATATTATTTTGGGTCTTATTCATTCATTTAATATCATCTGGGCAGAATCCACCTACATTCATTCATGTAGCAAGTATTTATTTGTATGTATCATTGTTGTTTTGCAGACTTCCATTATATGATTATGCCACAATTTATGTCTCTGCTTCCTTCTGGTAGAAATTTATATTGCTTTTAGTGAGAGATGGTTATGAAATATCCTGGAGAAGAGTAAAAACCTTCTTTAGCTCTTTTTGAGGACTAACAAGACTTTAAAGAAGATGTTTCCTGGTCACAGTGCTAATTAAATTAATACACTGCTATTTTGCCTTGCTGCTCATTTTGAGATTACATATCTAAGTAGAAGCAGGGTTTAAAATTGGCCTATGTTATTGACACTTCCAAACTTTCTTCTACTCCTGTTCAGAAAGGATAAAGATGTATTTTCAGCAGTGATGAAGTAAAGAACTTGTAACTCTACTGTTTTCCTCTTTCACATGGAACATCTACAGCCTTGGCTGTGCTGGAGAACCGTTCTAAACCTCTGTCCTCATCTATGGAATAGTGACAGACAATATGGGAGAATGTGTTAACTGAAAAGTGCCTTCCACACAGGAAGTAGCAGCTTTGTGTAATGAGACACAAATGGTGGTATATGTCCTTGAAGATCAACTGGTATAGTAGAAATAAAAACATAATGAGGATCCCTTCCTCATAATTCTGAAGGTAAGATTATTTCAATTGTTTTTCAGTTTTAGAACATTTGCAATATATATCTAATGAGGTATCTTGAGGATGAAGCCAAAGTCTAAACTTGAACTTGTGTTAAATAGACACCTTATTTATGGATCCTTAAGACATGTGCTAACCATTTTTTTTTTAATGTGCCTATGTTCTAACTGACCAATCACATGAGATTAGATGAGAAAATTTCCACTGTGGTAATATTGACATATGCATTGCAATTTTTAGATTTGGGGATGTCTCAGGTTTTAATGATTTTCAAGTTTAGAGAAGCCCAGTGTGGACTACAAACTATGGTATGTGATGTTATATGACCGGGGAAAATGAATACTATAGAGGCACTAAGCCTCGACTTGTCATGGTTTGACTAGAGTGGTCGAATGGCTGAGTTACCACTTATGTTGTTGCCACAGAAGAACTGGATGGGGGTTTTGATGAAGAAAGTCATCGATGAGTCCAGGGATTTTTTTTTTGCTTGAGATACTAGACTGATGAAGTTACACTGAGTGCTTTGGAAAGAGAGAAGAGTGGCATTGCCCACCCCACTGCACCCTATCTGAATTGCATGAATGGGCAAGACTTTTCTATGAGGAAGATAAATGGAATTTCAATAAAGAAATGCATCTTGAAGAAGATGAGCTGGGGGACTTTGAGGAGGACTAGTGTTAAAGGTGAGAATGTTTTAAAATGGAACATTAAGAAATGGCTTTTCTTGGGTTTTGCCAAGGAATGTAAAGTTTTCTTACTTGCACAGGAAGACAGTGGGACATTTTTGAGTGACAGCACTTGATAGTCATAAAGGCCCTACACATATAATATTCAATCTCTCCTTCAGGCCAATTTGCTCAATAATTAATTCTTTGAGAGGTATCCAACAGTATTTCTGAAAATAGAAGCAAGAAATTCAAACTGTGTTGATTCTCAAAGGTCCCATCCTCACCACACACACACACACACACACACACACACACACACACACACACCACCAGGTATCATTTTTGGAGAACTATTTGTGGCTACAGGGACTGAAGTGAGGAGGAAGATGCTTAGAAATGTATGTTGCCTCTAATTCCATAGGAATTCAGGGTATCAAAGGAAGGCCAAACACAGGAGAAATTATAAAGGAAAATACAACAAATTATTATAGAACAAGTATAATTATTTCTTGTCTAAGCTGTCTACAGTTATGTTATTTAGGAAAGTTATCCACCCAGTTTAGCACCTTTACCTACAAAACAAAAGTTGGTTGTCCCTTTCCTTCATCATAGTCCTTCCAGAACTATAGTGAAATCATAAGAATATGCTGAAATCAAACACTTTAAAGTACAGTAGATCAAGGTGACATGCTTGTTCTGCATCTAGACCCGGGGTGTTGACAATACTCTGTGGTTAATACTTCAGACCACTTCTTGGAGAAGACTGAGAAGATGTCAGATGTCATGGGCTTACTTTAGGGGGAAGCCCTCTTTGGTGGACTGTTATGCAATACTTGCTTTCTCTCTACTGGTGAATCATGGAAACTGATAGTTTTTGTTTGTTTGTTTGTTTGTTTGTTTTTGACTTCATCCAAGTGTTCCCAGTGTTAGTAGGGCTTTTTCTTCCTTCCTTCCTTCCTTCCTTCCTTCCTTCCTTCCTTCCTTCCTTCCTCTTTCTTTCTTTCTTTCTTTCTTTCTTTCTTTCTTTCTTTCTTTCTTACCTTCTATACTCTCATACTCTTTGACTGTCATGGTATCTCAGTCTACTTTCTCTTACTGTAACAGAATAATCTTATATGAGATGATTTTTTTTAAGGAAAAGTAGTGTATTTTGGCTCATGCTTCTTGAAACCACACCCAAGAGCATAGCTCCATTGAGCTTTCAGCATAGTTTCCTTGCTGTGTCATAATAAAGCAAAAGACATAATGTGGCAGAACAGATCAAATGAACCAGGAGAGATGGCTTTTAGAAAAAAGCCATTTCCATGGTAACCCACTACTCTATTAATTTATGAATGGATAAACTATGACTTTCATACCTTCTAATACCATTAACATGATTCAGGAGGTTAAATTTCCAAAGCATGAAATTTATAGGATAAATTTAACCCATAGTATTCAGTTGGGCTTTCACAACTATCCAAGATATAAGGACATGTTTTTTGTTTTACATATACAAGTATTGGTTTACAAGATGGGGAGTTATATACAAGACTGTTAAGAAGTTTAGTTTGCTCGCCAATGAGTTGTGTTTAGATCTTAGCTTTGGTACATATAGGACAACTTGATGATTTGTGGATTATATAATTCTTATAAAATATATTATTCAAGGATGCTTGGTATATAGTAGTATCTTAGGGTTTCTATTGCTGTGACAAAACACCATGACCAAAGAAATTTGGGGAGGAATGGGCTTCTTTTGGCTTATATTGTCACATCACTGTTAATCATCGAAGGAAGTTGGGACAGGAACTCAAGCAGGGGAGAAACCTGGAGGCAGAGATGATGCAGAGGCCATGGAGGGGCTTGCTTACTGGCTTGCTTCCAATGGCTTTTTCAGCCTGTTTTCTTATAGAGCCCAGGACTACCAGCCAAGGGGAGGCACTACTCACACTGGCATAGGATCTCCCCATCAACCACTAATAAAAAACTGCCTTACATGTAGGTCTACCTATAGCCTTGTCTTATGGAGGCATTTTCTTAATTGAGGCTCCCATCTCTCATGATATATAAGTACTTATATGTATTGTCTTAGCAAAGATCGTTGAACAGCATCTAACACTCAAGTGGCCTCATGCTTGCTGATATCATCACATATATCAATGAGCTTTGGTGACAAAAGCAGGTGAATCAGGGACTGAGCCCAGCCACACATCAATCTCCCAAATTATGGTGTAAGAAAGTGGTGGTTGTGTTCAGTCATAGTTTAATTATGCACTTAAGGCTAGTTACTTCATTTAGAAACTCCTCGGACTCTGAGAGCATTAATGGAAATTGAGTAGGAAACAGATTGAATCATCTTCACTTTTATGAACACAAAGACACCTTGTGTTTGCAGACCGTAATCTAGGTTGGCCAAACAACCTAGATGTGAATGGGTCACATAGAAATCTATCAAAAAGCTTTGGTAACAGATTTTGTACTTCATAATACTCCGAGATTCCGTTATCCCCATTTATACATATTCTGTAAAGCATTGTGAGTCCTGGCTCATTGGCTTCAGCCTGAAGCAAAAATACTAGCTGGAATGATTGATTAGCATTGAGCTGAGTGTAATCAATAAAGTACCGCCCATAGGAGATCATTATTCTAGACTTAATTAGAGGTGGCTTGGTTGTTACAAAGAGGCTATTTAGAAGTTGTAAATGAGTTCAATTTGCTTTTTATTTGTAGCCTAGAAAGTTGGTCTCTGTCCTTTCTCATCCCCTTGAGTCAAAAATATATTCTAAATAGTTACACGAAACTACATTTATGTGATAAGAGATGGTCTTGCTTCTAAATTCCATCTGTGTCCTGAGTTGATCCTATGACATAGGACTCCATACCCAAGTACTTAGAGAAGAGAGCTGGTCTCCCAGGAGTTCGGACATGCCTGTAAGCGCAAGTAAGACCACCACTTTTGCTTAGAGGGACTCACCCAGAACTGTCCGGACACAGGAACTGAGGGCACAGCCTGGAACAGGATCCCTCTGGTTTCTATCTGCACCAGGAGCTGATCCTGTGCCACAGTGCCCAGAGATGATCCTTTATACCCAAATACTGCTGGGAGAGAGCTGGTCTCCCAGGAGTGCCAACACACCTGTGAGCACAGGTAAGATCACCACTTCTGCTGAAATTCCTGGCCCAAGAGGGACTCACCCAGAGCTATCAGGACACAGGAACCAAGGAACAGGTGAGGAAAGGACCCTTCCTGTTTCCATCTGCACTGTGGAGCTGACCCTGTATCATAGCTCTCCATACCCAAATTCCTCCCGGAGAGAACTAGTTTCCCAGGAGTACTAACACACAAACTTGCAGGAGGGACAAGCCACAGTCAGAGACAGCAAGACCAGCTAACACCAGAGATAACCAGCTGGCAAGAGGCAAGGGCAAGGACATAAGCAACAGAAACCAAAGCTACTTGGAGTCATCAGAAGACAGTTTTCCCACCACAGCAAGTCCTGGATACCCCAACACACCAGAAAAGCAAGATTCTGATTTAAAATCACATCTCATGATGATGATAGAGGACCTTAGGAAGGACATAAATAACTCCCTAAAAGAAATACAAGAGAACACAGGTAAACAGGTAGAAGCCCTTAAAGAGGAAACACAAAAATAGCTTACAGGAAAACACAGCCAAACAGGTGAAGGAATTAAACAAAACCATCCAGGATCTAAAAATGGAGATAGAAACAGTAAAGAAATGACAAAGGGAGACAACCCTGGAGTTAGAAAACCTAGGAAAGAGATCAAGAGTCATAGATGCAAGCATCACCAACAGAATACAAGAGATAGAAGAGAGAATCTCAGGTACAAAAGATATCATAGAAAACATTGACATAACAGTCAAAGAAAATACAAAACACAAAATGCAAAAAACACCTATCCCAAAGCATCCAGGAAATCCAGAACACAATGAGAAGATCAAACTGAAGGATAATAGGTATAGAAGAAAGCTAAGATGTGCAACAAAAAGGGTCAGTAAATACCTTCAAGAAAATTAGAGAAGAAAACTTCTGTAGCCTAAAGAAATAGATGCCCATGAACATTCAAGAAGCCTACAGAACTCCAAATAGATTGGGGCAGAAAAGAAATTCTTCCAGACACATAATAGTTAAAACACCAAATGTACTAAACAAAGAAAAAATATTAAAAGCAGTAAGGGAAGAATGTCAAGTAACATATAAAGGCAGACCTTTCAGAATTACATCAGACTTCTCACCAGAGACTATGAAAGATAGAAGATCCTGGGCAGATATCATACAGACCCTAAGAGAACACAAATGCCAGCCCAGGCTACTATACCCAGCAAAACTCTCAATAACTATAGACAGAGAAACCAAGATATTCCATGACAAAACCAAATTTACACAATATCTTTCCATAAATCCAGTTCTACAAAGGATATAGATGGAAAACACCAATATAAGGAGGGAAACTACACACTAGAAAAAGCAAGAAAGTAATCTTTCAACAAATCCAAAAGAAGATAGCCACACAAACATAAAAATAACATCAAAATAACAGGAAGCAACAAGCATTATTACTTAATATCTCTTAACATCAATGGACTCAACTCCCCATTAAAAAGACTTAGAATAACAGACTGGATATATAAACGGGACCCAGCATGTTGCTCTGTACAGGAAACGCACCTCAGTGACAAAGACAGACACTATCTCAGAGTAAAAGGATGGAAAACAATTTTCCAAGCAAATGGTCCAAAGAAACAAGTTGAAGTAGCCATTCTAATATCGAATAAAATTGACTTCCAACCCAAAGTTATCAAAAAATACAAGGAGGGGCACTTCATACTCATCAAAGGTAAAATCTTCCAAGATGAACTCTCAATTCTGAATATCTATGCTCCAAATACAGGGGTATCCACATTCATTAAGGAAACTATAGTAAAGCTCAAAGCACACATTGCACCTCTCAATAATAGTGGGAGACTTCAACCCCCAACTCTCATCAATGGACAGATCCTGGAAGCAGAAACTAAACAGAGACACATTGAAACTAACAGAAGTTATGAAACAAATGGATTTAACAGATATCTACAGAACATTTTATCCTAAAACAAAAGGATGTACCTTCTTCTTAGCACCTCATGGTACCTTCTCCAAAATTGAACATACCCAAACTTACAGGTCACAAAGCAGTGCTAAGAGGAAAACACATAGCTCTTAGTGCCTCCAAAAAGAAACTAGAGAGAGCATACACTAGCAGTTTGACCACACATCTGAAAACTCTAGAACAAAAAGAAACAAATACACCCAAGAGGAGTAGAGGGCAGGAAATAATCAAACTCAGGGCTGAAATCAACCAAGTAGAAACAAAAAGAACTATACAAATAATCAACAAAATCAGGAGCTGCTTCTTTGAGAAAATCAACAAAATAGATAAACCCTTAGCCAGATTACCCAGAGGGCACAGAGACAGTATACAAATTAACAAAATCAGAAATGAAAAGGGAGCTATAACAACAGAAACTGAGGAAACTAAAAATATCATCATATCTTACTACAAAAGCCTATATTCAACAAAACTGGAAAATCTGCATGAAATTGACAATTTTCTAGACAGATACCAAATGCCAAAGTTAAATCAGGATCAGATAAATCATCTTAACAGTCCTATAACCCCATAAGAAATAGAACCAGTCATTAAAAGTCTCCCAACCAAAAACAAAACAAAACAAAAAACCAAAAACAAACCCCCAAACAAACAAACCAACAAACCCAGTATCAGATGGGTTTAGTGCAGAATTCTATCAGACATTCAAAGAAGACCTAATACCAATACTCTTCAAACTATTCCACAAAATAGAAGCAGAAGGAACACAACCCAATTCATTCCATGAAGCCACAGTTATACTGCGTAGTCTCCTTTGGAGATGGAACAGTTTCTGTCTAATCAGGAACGTGTCACAATTTCCTTTCATAGGATTTCATAAGAGATTTTTTTCTACTTCTATCATGTTTAATGTTCCAAATTGATTTTAAAAACTGGTTGAGTGCATATTACTTTTAGCTTCAGAAGATATCATGTATATTTAGGAGGCATTTAACTATTATAAATATTTTGATGACTTAAAAATCGGGAAGAGATGCCCCAATACAGAGGAACACCGGGGCCATGAAGTGGGAGTGCGTGTGTAGGGGAGCAGGGCGGGGGGAGAGTATAGGGAACTTTCAGGATAGCATTTGAAATGTAAATTAAGAAAACATCTAATAAAAAATGTCAATATTGAGTTGTATATTTTAAAATAAATTTTATTAGTTTAATAAAAAAAATAGTCTTAGAGAAACTGAAAGGACAGGGGTAGAGGACAAAGAGTGAAGTAAGAGGTTCTCAGAGGCTCATGTGACCAAAACTTGCACATAATTTCCCACCTAGCAGCCAGAGCTTGCCTCTGACCAGTGTCACTTTCTGAGCAGAGCTACTAATACAACTAACCACTGAAGAGAAGAGGACATCTTGTTTGTGCCAATGGAAAAATCTCTTTCCAGGCTTGTCGGGATGAAGGATTAATAAGACATACTGTTTATGATTATGTTATGACACCAAACCCACTAAAAAATGGAAAGTGTATTATATGTATTATATGGAATAGTCTACCTTTGACATAGAGCATGCTGAAAACTGCCAAGTGGGTCCACATGTGCATGCCCAAAGGCCTGGGAGCTCCTGCACTGCTTAATACCCAACTTCGTAAGAAAGTATGTTGCTGCATACTGCTAGCCCAAGCAAAGACCAAAATTCATACAGAATACATACAGGTTTTGCTCCATGAAAATTGAAAAAAAAAATTGAGATAAACATCAAATGTTAATAACTGACTCACATTTTTTGCAACCAGTAGAAGTTGGAACCAAGAATTTTGTGGCCCTTATATTGAAAAGGAATTTCCAAAAAGCTGTCTTAATTTCTTTTTTACTGCTGTGATAAAACACCATGAACAAAGTAAGTTGAAAATAAAAGTGTTTAATTGGGCTTGTAGATCCAAAGAGTTAGACCCAATGGTGGCAGTGTGACAGACACCATGATGGCAAAAACAGCGGAGAGCTCATATCTGTAATGGCAAGCAGGAGGAAGAGAGCTTGCTGGAAATGGTGGGAAGCGTTTGAAACCTCAAGCCTGCCCCTCAAACCTCTTCCAACAAAGCTATACTTCCTAGTCCTTTCCAAACGGGGAAGAGGGGAATGTTTCATTCAAACCATAAATCAAATTGGCAGAGTAAATGTACCCAAAAGTCATGATATCCTAGTACTTCCCCCAAGTAAGTTGAGAAAATCTACATACTTAGTGCATGCTGCCTTGTATGATGGGCTGAGGAAATCCAGATGTTCGTAGGGAACTGTAAAGGCAAATACTTTTCTGGAATAGAGATTTTTCTGTGTATTGTTAATCAAAATGTCCAAGACTGTTTTCTCTAAGTGAAGAATATAAGTGGAGTCCAGTTCATCTTGAGATTATAGGTAAACAGAGAAGACAGAAGCTTAGGCAATATGACTGGTGCTTCTCTAGGACATTTTTCTTTCAATTGCTCTATGAGCAATTATATGTCATTTACTTCGAATTCTGTGTATATCCTTAAAATGATTGTCATCTTAAAAGTTTCAATTCATTTTATATAGTCTCTAAAATGGATATAATAAAATGAACTCTAGCCAAGTCTCCAAATTCGTCCTCTCTCTTGGAAAAAGTATTCTTTCTGTAAGCTAGGGGAATGCCTATGTGTAAATGAGAGCAAAGCCAGTCATGACTGGAGCAGGTGAGATTTCTGGCTCTAAGTAGAGTCACAGACTCTTTTTGCAGATGCCAGGACATAGCAGGTGCTCAGTAATGTCAACTGTTAACAAGCATTGCTAAGCTGAATTGGTTGGGCCAACTCAGTATGAATTCATTAAGTCTTGAGAAACTCAAAACTAAACTTGAGACTTCATATGGGGGAAAATATCCCCAGAGACCTGTGCATTAAAGAATAGATGTGAATGCTGGCTCCAGCTTTATTAAATTTCTGTCCTTAGGCAAACTTTTTGACCTTTCTGATCCTCAGAATTTTCTTGACCTCAGTGGAGCAACATTTGCTGACCATTTCTGATGAACTCTTTTTTTTTCTTCTTCTTTTCTTTTTTGCAAGGTTCTAAGGAATGTAAAACTATTGTTATAATAAGATCTGGTTTTAGCCTTAAGGATTCTTCTGGCATGGCTGGAAAACTAATTGGCGGGGTGACCAAATATGGAGTCTCAGGGGGCAGGTGGTGATGACGAGAGGGAAAGACAGAGACAGGGAGGGTTCATAAACGGGAGACTTCAGCTCAGAGTTGAAGATGAAAAAAGGAATTAGGCACACGTTAGGTCAGAAAAGGCACATTTCCAAACAAGAGGAGAGGGAACAGTATGAACACTAGCTGGAATGGCAGAGTATCTTTGGGGTAATCTGAGAAGACTGGCCTTGTCAGAAGAGATCTCCCCAGCTGACAGTGACAACAGCCCAATGAAGGAGCTGGGTCATTTTTACAAGGACCTATGAGTGTAAGCTCAGGCACCACATACCTCTTTGACTTTTTTGTTCAGATAACTTGCAATGTGATGAACCAGGAGTAGCCTTGTTTAGTTTGCTTTAATAAAACCTTCAAAAGGGAGAAGCAAAAGAGGATGTTGCTCCAACTCAGTGTTTTCCTTTCTTGGGGGATTAATAAAAAGCACTAAAGCTGGCCAGAAGCATGCTGCCCACTGTGCAGACCGCGGGAGACAGTGCCAGGGGAACACAAAACCTTTCTCCAAGACAGACTTTGGTTTCAGGCAAGTTACAATTTCAGATGTTTATTTCTGATAAATCCAGTTCTGTATTTACTCAATCAGTACTTTGCCTAAGCATACATTCCCCATGAAGAAGACCCTATGGCTATGCGTTTTCCCCCTTTTCAGATTTTTTTGTGGCTATACTCTTTCAGGGGTGGGCCTATAACTTCATTGTATTTGTTAACATCTGTTTTACATCTTTGAAAGTATACCAGCAAAGAGCTGAATTTGACAGATCAGAACCAAGTCTTCTCAAAGTCAACCCAAATGCTTTCTTAGCCTATGTGTGGTATATAGTCACTGTGGTATATGTAACTGTCATTGTGAGAAACAGGTGAATGTCTTGGTTTAATACTACCTCCTTTAACATGTCCTCCCAGCTCTAGTGTCTCCTGTCTATCAATGCATATAAAGGCACTTTGTAGCCAGGTGGCATTTTAGATATGAGATTAGTGATGATCACCATTTTAAGCTTCTGGGACTGAAAGGCCATATTGCCAACCCCAATTGGCAATAGAATATGTATAGGATTGCAGGATAAACGAGGGCAGATTGATAGATGTGAACAGTTGGGTTACTGTCTTGCTTTCCCCAAACTTCCCTGATAATCAGCCAAGAGTAGATTTCTCATATATTGAAAAGGTAGGAAAAGTTTTAGTTACCTGGGTAAAATCTTAATTAAGCCCAAGAACCTGATCCCTATTGTTTTGAAATAAAAGATGAAAATATTAATCCAAAAGAATCCTGGATTCCCTCATTAGAGAAAAAAAATGTCCTTTTTATTAGGGTTATCCAAACAGTGTTATTATATAGTAGTAGTTGCTTCTGGTCTCTTCTTGTTCTTGGTCTCTCTGGTCTATTTGGAGTCTGTGGAAGGCCTTCCAAACACAAAAGCAGCAAACACACACACACACACACACACACACACACACACACCTCACAAACAAACAAAAACAATACCACTCAGCAACAACAACAACAACAAAACAATGCTGTCAAAATTCCATGAAGAAGACAAACGGTAGACGCAGGTATGGGGACTGCGTCTTCCATGTGTGTCATTCATACCCTGCTTCTCTAGTTCAGAATGTATATTCAGAGTCACTTGTCCATGTGCTGCTGGCAAACCTTAAGAGTGTTCAAGCGTGCATTTTGTGCCATGAGTTTTGAGAATCTATTGGAAACAACAGCCCACGGCCCAAATTGTGCCATCACCATACGGCATTAAATTGAAAGTAATTGGCGAAAGTAGTTTTCCATGGCTAATCTTACTGCCTGCCTGAGCCCGTAAGACATACTTCTGGGTAGCAGGCTGGTCCTTGCCTATGCAGTGTGGGGCAGCACATTTTGAAAATGGAGAGACCACTCAGGCAATCAAGAGTCACATGTTCCTTTCCTTACAGGCAAGTCACAATAGGTTCAGTGATGTGAAACAGTTTGTTCTGGATCACAGGAACTCAGCGTTAAAACAGTTAGGAATTCTGTGTGCCATTGGTAGCTCTCATTGGTGATGAAAGAAGTAACCGTAGCTCAGAAATTGGCAGATGCTACAAACAGGACTGCCTTCTACCCCATCCCAGAAATTTGTTACGAACACACTAATTAGAACTGTCATTGGAATAATATTCCTTATTTAAAAGAGCCCAGGAGGCTGGGCATGGTGGAATGTGTCAAAGGTGGAAGGTAGAGGCAGACAGATCTCTGGGAGTTTGGGGCTAGTCTTGTCTACACAGCAAGCTCCAGGGATACACCCATGGCCCTATGCCCACCTTTTCTCACCTCCCCATCAAAATTTGCAGGGTCAGAAAGATGCTTCAGCAGCTAAAGAGCCTTATTCCTGGCCATAATAAGCCAAATTCAATCCCTAGGAATAACTCAATAGAAGAACCAATTAATGTAAGTTGTTCTTTGACCTCCACAAGCATGCCATGGAATGAACACACACACACACACACACACACACACACACACACACACACACACACACCCACTAAGAATGTCATTAAAAATTTAAACATGTCCCAAAGGTCTGTAGTTCCTTGGAAAGTGTCATGTAGAGGTTTTGTTCAGGCATCAGTGAAACCTGTGCGTGTGGTGTCCTTTTGGCCTGCCCTGTAGATCAGTTATGGGACCTTTTGTTTATCACGAAATGCACCTTCAAGACAGTAAGAGAGAGTTACTTGCTCTAAGTATAACCATATATCATCAAACAGAGACCACATACCATTTGTACGGATGCAGATAGGGAAATATCTTTGGCTACATCATTACTTTGTCTGCAGACTGTAAACACAGCCTTAATCTCAACTGCCGAGTGACCAGCCCTTCTTTGGACACCATGTTCAGGGGATGAGTCTGTCTGCATAAGGTCCAGGCTGCTGCACACCCTCCACTGACCCCACTGGCAACAACCTGCTCCACTGTTGACCTCAGCCCTGTCTTACACCTCTTCCACCATCACATCCCCAGTTCTCTCTCCACAGCACACGCACTGCCGCACTGCTCTGCTCATCCATCTTTCCTGTTGCAGGATATCTGATCACACTGTGAGCCCTGAGATTGTGTGATTACTGAAAAAAATCCTGTTTCTAGTTGTGATGTGTCTCTACCCTTAGCACATACCTTATTACCAAAAAATGAAGGTAGAGATAGTTTGTAGAAGGAAACACCCATGTTTGAAATGATGTCTAATTGAGTGTCGGACAAAGTGACAAATCAGAGAAAGATTTGACAGAAATAGGATATTTCTAACTCTCAGGAGAAGAGAGAGGAAAGGGAAGCTACTTACAAGAGGAGTGCAGAAAGAAAGAGAGAAAGAGAAAGGAGTCAGTTTTACTGGGAGAGACAGATTGAAGAGAGAACAAGCTAGCCACAGGTGAAGACAGAATGAGTCAGAGAATTAGAACAAGGAATTAGTAAATTAGAACAGATTGCCAGAGTTAGTTTGAGGCCAAGCAAAACAAAGTCAGAGGCCATGATAGAATCCAGATTGAGTCAGTCATAAGTTGAACTAGCCATCCAGAGCTAAGAAAAGAACTAGAAAGGATGAGCTTATTCAGCAATACATCTCAGGGCCTAAAAACTTTCTAGGCCTATATTAGATTATAATGTAGTAATAATGTATAACATTTCTTGAGCATTTACAGTGTTATGGGTCTCTCTCTCTCTCTCTCTCTCTCTCTCTCTCTCTCTCTCTCTCTCTCTCTCTCGGCAGCAGCAGCTTAGTAACCATGTTATTTAGCAAGCACTCTGGGAGATTTTTCCCTCAGGGCATCCCAGTGGGTCTGTTAGATCTTTGCGGCTTTTCTTCTCTCACTGAATTGATTTTCATGAATTCTTAAATAATGTGCTGTCTGCTCAACCCACTAATTCGGTCATCTTTACTTTTGCACCCATCTGTGTGTCTGTCAAAGCTTTCTGATGGCACTCCCCCAGAGGACTTGAAAAGGGAGCCAGCAATGCCTTTCACTACAGAAGGGTTCCCCAATACACTGTTCTCATAGAGCCTGCTCCATCATGAGCCAGTGTCAGTGGTTCACCTCACATCCCATTATCAGCTACTTTCTCACACCTGAGTCTCTTTGGAGATTCAGTAAGATCTCTATCCTATTTTCAAGACCTGGGGAGTTTGAGATACATTTCAGGCCTAAGTTTTTCAGCCTTGACTGTGTCAAAGGAGTGTCCCTCTACTCCAAAAGCAATGATCTCTTTGATGAAAGTCTAGAAACATCATTGGGCCATCCACAACCCCTCACACATTAACTTAACTAACACAAACATAAACACACAGATCCCTTCATTTCACTGAACCCAACTTCATGCTTGTTCCACCAGTGGATCCAATTCCATCCTCTGGAGCCTTGCAGAACCAGTTTTGTGTGGTGATCCCTGCACACACAGCTCAGCCATTCTTTTGGGTAATATCAATTAAGTTCATGGGGTAAGCTGCATCACGGGAGAAACTGTAGGTGGAAACTCACATTAAGCCTAGAAATCTCTATTCGATTTTCTCATTGCTGTGTAGGAAAGTCGGACAAGGATGTCATAAGAGAGGAAGGGTTTCTTGTTTTCCTACTGCTACCTAGCCAGCCATGAGGCTACCCTCTATCATCACAGGAAGGGCATGGCAACAGGCTGCCCATGGTATCGGGAGAGGGGTTTCCTTAACTCCTTACATCTCAGTGGAACCGGGAAGTAGGGCTGAACTGTAACACCCAAAGCTACCCAGAAAACCACAGCATCCTAAAGGTCCTAACTGTTAGGGTTTTTATAGCCTTTCAGAGCACCAACACCTGTTGGGAGACAAGTGCCCAAACACATGAGACCATGGAGTGCATTACTCTTTCAAACCATAACAAAGCCTTCCTATTAAGTCAAGATGAAGACATGAAATTGGGAGAAGGTACTTAGCTCCACTCTCACCAGGGACTTCCTGCTTCACAGTTCACACACCACACTATGTCTTCAGTCATCATGTGCGGATTCATTCTGTATGGTTCCGTTTCTTTATCTAATTCTTCAAAAATGAATTCCAATGCTTCTATGTATTATAAACTTAAAATGTGTACACATGTTCTCCTGTGATATCTATTGATTTCTAGGAGATATTTTCTAGAATTATCAACACTTACTTTTGTCTTTTTGTTTCAGGTTTCTTTCTTTGCTAATTAAATTATCCCAGATACTAAGTAGTTTTGGTCAACCAATTAAGCAGTTAGTATTTCTAAATATTGTGAGATTTCAAGACTGACAATTTGCAGCTTTGGATCTTTGAGAATTCACACATACATCATCATTTCTCGTTATAGTGGGAGGGCTCTGAAAGGCAAGTAGGATAATTAAAATGTAGGTTTAAAATGTATTTTAAAATGGCTATTATCAATGCAGCTCAGTAGACAGACTAAAGGAATATGGAGGAATGGGTGTTTCCATTTATAGTCAGGAAGATAGTTCTTGAGACTTTAAGACTACTTTGAAGTTTCCTTGGTGACAAATGGTTGTCAGGATGTTACGGCAGACAGAGACACAAACAGAAGGGCCTATGATTTAAAATATATATATACTAGAAAGAATCATGGCTCCCCAAAATGTTCATGTCAGAATCCCTAGGGACCTGTCAATATGCTACCTTGTGAGGGCCTAGAGTTCGAATCTTTATCCTCTTTCAAAGGTTCATGTGGTATCAGTTAGCTTCCCAGGATAGGCTTTAGAAAGTAGTGCACCTTTAGGAGGTGAGGCCTAATGTGGGGTGGTCTTTAGGATATTAAGGGCTTTAAAGACCACTGTAGGACCCACATCACTTCCTCTTTCTTTCCTGCTTGCACCCTGGCTCACAATAAGGTAAAAGTCTGTTGCACAGGCATCCTGTCAATGCGATGCCAAACTTCAGTCCCCAAAAGCAATGTGCCAACTGATCATAGGCTGATACCTCTAAACTTGAGCCACAGCGAACTTCCACTTTTTTGGGTTGCTCATCCAAGATTAATATTATAATGATGGCAAGCAGACTGCCACCCTTGGTACGACTTCATAGATGTTACTGAACTGAAACTTTGATATGGTGCTATTATCTAAGATTAGCCAGATGAACCCAATCTAATCACACGAGATCATAAGGTGGCTATATTATTATTATTAGTAGTAGTAGTAGTAGTAGTTGTGGTGAGAGAGAAGTGTAAGATAGATGTAGTACCAACAAGATATTTCTGGCCTTAGAGGACGAGAAAGTGTACAGAAATATGGCATAGTAGTGGACTGAGAAGCTAGAAAAGACAAGGGAATGAATTCTCCCATGGGTCTTCCAGAAAGGACCACTCTCTTAAACTTAGGTCTACTGATGACTATGTTCGACTTCTGATCTACAAAACAGTAAGATAACAAATTCTCATTGTTTAAAGCTCATAGTTATCAGTCATGGAAACATAATGAAAAAGCTCTGTAATGGAGGGGGAGATAAGTTGATTTTCCTGACTACAAATTTAATGGGATTCTAGAAAAGAATTTTTAAAGTTTCAAAAGATGAAACATGTCTGTGAAGATTTTTCAGACTTCCGTGATTATGCTGGTACTGGTGGCAATTGGGATTGACTATGTTTAATTCTAAAGTGCATATGTATGTCTTTAGAGTTTCTGAACCTACATTTTTTTAGATGAAGTTAGTTACAGAACAATGAAACATTAAAGCAAAAATCTCTATTTATACCTAAAATAGCTCAGTTGTATATGACAATTTCCCAGACAACCACTATTTATAGTAAAAAGTTTAGATAGTATTTTTTGAGATTGATGAAAGACTAGATTGTACTTTTAATCACAGAATACGTTCACTTTCTGCTTGTTTTGATTGATGCAAATTCAAACCCAAACTCTTCATTAGAAAAAATTCTATGTGGACACCTTTAGCTCGAAATGGAAACCAGCGGGGAATGGCTTTTACGGGAGTGGAGCCTTGAAACTTACTCTTGATTACCACTGGTTCTTGGGCTTCACTAATCTTAAGGAGTAAATCAACTTCAGAAAGAAGGATATTTTCTGTTCTTTGGATCATGGAAATGGTCATTCTCAGCCCCAATTACTGGGCCTCCTATTGATAGCCTGTGAGAGCCATGTTCAAAACCATGCAGTCTTTTTTTTTTTTTTTTTTTGTGCTAGTAACGACAGACAGATAGCCCTGGGGTTTCTTTGAATGACAGAAAACCCCTTTAAAGGCCCTTTTCCACTAGGCCTACTTTCTTGGATTTCATTAGGAAATCGTAAGTGCGACACTCTCTAATGATATTTTGAAAAGTAGATAAATTCAGCAAGTTCTAGCAAATGGCACATGGCCTAGTGCTCAATGCATATGTCCCCTGTCTCCTTTAAAGTCCACTACTTCCTTTAGCTCGAGTGACCTGGTGGTTGGTGGAGGAGGGTGAAGGGGGGGGGGTTAGTGTGTTGTCTGTATTTGGTGGTATAAACTTAAAGTTTTCTTTAGCAAACTCAGGGTGTGTTTCCACATTCTCCTTTAGCAAGCCAGACTCCAAGGCAATTTGAAAGAAAAGTGGACACCTGTGTTATATCTGAAACTGACCCTTTAAAAAATGAAAGGTCATCTCTTCAAAGGGAGAACTCAGAAGAAAAACAGCAGGTTTTTCTTAAACTTTGGCTTAAAATACATTTGTTGCGAGGTGTAGCATAGTAAGAGCATACTGTCACTGAGCAAGGAGTTGGGTGCTACTGATTATTAATTAGAAGTCAAGCCATCTAAATGGAGAATCCATTTCCTGACACATTGATGGTGCAGCCATGTTGACAATTACTTTATCCTGCTTAGAATTCATATAATTGCTTTGCACTGTGTGATAAACTACCCTTAAAATTAATAACTTTAAATAGCATTGCTTTTAGTGTGTGGGTCAGTTGGATGGACCTGCTAATATCTTCTCAGACTTTGCATGTATGTATGGCCAGATGGGTATGTGTTAGAATGGCCTCACTTATGTTCTTGGCAATTGGCAGGTTGATGTATCTTGAGACAAGATGAGGGAGTCCTGTCTGTCTTCTCTCTTCTCCTTCAGGGTCTCTGCTCTGTAGGCAGAGAAGGCTAGCTTTCATCAGCAGGTGTGTTCAAACTCCTATTTACACCATGTATACTGATGTCTATTGGCCAAGGCTGGGCCACAGCTTGATTGAAGGAGTTTAAAGGTCTCATTGTGAAGGCATGGGGACACAGAAATGGAAAGAACTCAGGACCACATCTGTAATCCTTGATGGCATAGCAAGCAGAAACACCCACAAATTCTTTGCTTTCTTGTCTTATTTAAGTCATTTCCTAGGGCTGAGGTCTTAGGCTTACAGTGGTGAAGTTAGAATACTATATCCAAGCCAGTGAAGTATTTTACTTCTTTGCCCAAGGAATTCTACTTCTTCAGATGTTTTCTAAGCAAATAATTCTAAATATGGAAAAATAGTCATGTGTAAAGCTATTCCTCAAGGTTTATTTATAGGAATGCAAATTGTAAATAATTTAAATAAACAACCAAAGAGGAGTAGTTAACAGTACATCCTCTTGAGGGAATGCTATAAAAAGTGAAATTATGCCTATGTGTCTAATAATAAGAAAAATTTGCCTACTATAACAATACTTTTAAAATAGAATGTCAAGTGCTGGTACAAAACAAACAAAAAATATACTAAGATGTGGAAAAGCTTCTTGGATGCATTATTGCTATTCTGGGGATAATGGGACTATGAGTAATTATTTTTCCCTCCTTACACATTCATTGTTTTTATTTTTCTTCAAGAAGAAAAGCTATCTTTTTAGTTGAAAATAATCTTTTGGTTAAAAGTATCTTAACACATGAATACCAAAACTCCTGGATCCATTCTTTATTCCTTTAAACTACCATTATGATATGAGTTCTCTGAGAGTCTTATAGAGCAAGTAAGTTGTTTTCTTATCTTATTGTGGGTAGTTAGCTTCTTGTCTTTGAGACCATGTATGCCCTGATCTATGGAAAAAAAAAACCCAAAGAAACAAACAAAAAACCCCATGCTATCCTGTGACCAAGAATATAAGAAAGTGCTTTTCCTTAAGGAGCCTTCTTCTTACCTTGCCTGAATTGACTATCCAGATCATCTATATGTGTATAATTTTTTCTGGCCTCTTTTAAATAATGCAGTTAAGCAAAACAAGGCATCTCTATTCGGTCCACCTGATTTGGGTAAACATACCTGAAGTAGCAGATGAGCCTGCCTCAGTCTTCATCCCCAGGCTGCGCAAGAATGATTTCTAGAGGCTCAAGTCTAGTTCAAGGTACATGCATGCATGCTGTCTCCTGTATTGGGAGGCAAACAGTTGGTGAATATTACAGAAGGAATGGAGCCTAGTTTTGGTTAAAGGTTGGGGACATGGAAATATCTTCCAGAACAGTGAAGTAGAGTCCGAGTGAATGTCTAGTAACTGAGAGGCTGAGGTCAGAGTAGAAAAGCCTTCAGTGGCCAGTTGAGAGGCTAGGCTGTATTTGTAGATGACGATGAGTGATTTTGGAGCAGAGGTGAAGTGATGCTACCAAAAAGTTAACTAGAGGAGATAATGCATGTTAGGAGCCTATAGTCAGAATAAGGCCCACAAGAGAGGTGAGCTTGAATTCATAATATCTTGTTTTGTTTGTTTGTTTGGTTGGTTGGTTTGGTTTGGTTTCTGAGACAGGGTTTCTCGCTGTAGCCTTGGCTGTCTTGGACCTCCTTCTGTAGATCAGGCTGACCTCAAACTCATAGAGTTCCATCTGGCTCTGCCTCTCAAGTGCTGAGATTAAAGGCATGTACCACTACTACCTAGCTATAGTGTCTCAATCATGATTTCAAATTTCATAGAAAAGGTTTATCATCATAAGAAAACTTACAGTTCAAAGATGCTTTTTAGATAAGAAAGGAAAAAAAAAAAAAAAAAACCTGTGAGTACCAGACCCATGTTTTAAGTCCCTTCCAGTTTTTGTGAGACACATTCCCATTTTTGTGTATTTTATCCCCTACTTTATAACTTCTGTAAGCCTTCTGTTGCTGAAAACCTATAGTGTAAGAGCTATGCAGGGCCTGCTGCTGAGCCCTTGCATTTAGGAGCTGTGTGCTGTGTGCAGGGTGTGCATCTGAAGTTCTAATACCTGGGTGGCCAAGGGCAGGTATCGTTTGCATGGAGCAGCTCAAGATGAGCCTAAGTAATGTAGTAAGACTCAGTCTAAAAAAGCAAGTATGGCAGCTAGATAGCACACAAACAAATAGCAGTTGCTGTGAACATATGTGGCCCTTTCTATGTAAAGGTTTAAGAACTCAACCACCCAATTGCATAAGCTATATTTCAGGAGCAGGCTGGCCACATCTGGCTTCTGGCTTGTGTGCTGCGTAATGTAGATATGGAACAATTCTGAAATTAAGAAGGTTCGACTGGAACTATAAGTATGGCTCTAGGAATAAAGAAGGAAGCTACGACACAAGCCCAGCGAGAAACAGAGGGGTCTATAAGGCGAACAGCACTGGACAGGAAGCATGGCTTCCTACTCATTAGAGCGCTGTGCTGGTTGGATTCTCACTGACAATTAGTCTGGATCTGCTGTTGACCTCTCGTCTTGCTGAGTGTTTGAAAGTACTTTTCTATTGCCTGTGGGACAATGTTTGACAAGTGTTCTGGGAGTATCTTTTGTGTGCATTTAACAATGCCGATAATTTTCACCCTAAGTCTGTTTCTTTGGTGTCTGGGAAGCTTGAAGAGCTAAGTGCTATCAACACTCGTGGAAAGTGCCAAGCGGGAAACATTTCGAGTGCTTTAGAGGAATGGTGCTCCAAATGTTTGAAGCACTATTGTTCTCAAAAAACAGCATCACGGTGCTTCTTCTGCGACCTCCAGCTATTAATATCCTAGGCAGAGAGAACTTTGCTGCCGTTAACAAGAGCGGTTCTGTCAGATTTGTTATCCAGGATCAAGGATTCTCAGTGAGTGCTTCTGTGAATCCTATGAACCTGGAAGAACATGGTCCATGTGTATGCACATGTACGCATGCTCACTCCTCAGTGTTCAGACACACTGAAGGTGGATCAAGTGTAGCTTGGGCTGGCCCAGTTGTTCATCAAGGACCTCAGCGTGAAGAGGGAGGAGACGTAGTAAAATTGTTGAGGAAGTAAAATTTTTCTCTTCAAAAGAAGAAAGAAATTTCAGTTATGAGGACTAGCATTCATACAGAAATAACTAATTGACTCCTCTAATAGAAGGCACATTGAGACCTTGAGTAGAGTACATTATTCTCCAGTCAACTTTATATCTTAAAAGGAGGATAGATGCATCTGTATCTGTACTCGGGAAGGCTCATGTGAGAGCATCACCGTCCTCCCCCCAAATCAAATATACAGGATAAGGAGTTTGGACCTTCCAGTAGTCTCATCCATAGTTGCTGGCTCTCTTGCCTTGGATGTCGGTGTTTCTTAAGGGTAAAGGTTGCACATTCTCTCTTTATGTCCATCTAGGACACATCTCCTCACTCCTAGTCACTTTGACTAGTGGGGGAAGCACCATCCTCATCACCATGAACAAAGTAATTTGGCATATGGATCTTACAGCCAGGTCAACAGTTGGAACATAATTACTATTTCAGATGCCAGTCTGTCCAGGGTTCTATGCATGTCTCTTTTTACTTCATTCCTGGAAATAATAAGTATCTACAATTATGATACCAATTATGAAACAATTGTGATACATACTTCAACTGTTTAAAAACTTAATATGTGATCTATGGCGTACTATATTACTTTGTGGTTAACAGTTTTCAGCATACATTGTATATTTCATGAATATTGTTATATAGTTCCTTTTAGTTACTTCATGTTTGTTTGTTTGTTTGTTTGTTTATGATATGTAGGTATACCATTGCTGTCTTTAGACACACCAGAAGAGGGCATTGGATACCCGTTATGTTATAGATAGTTATTGCATACATCAGTGATAACTTGTGTTATCCATTTCGTTGGTCATGGACATCCAGATGTTACTAGGATTCAGCTATTACAAATAAACAAACAAAATATCGTGCCGGAGTTGCTGGGCCGTGAATGGAGCTTTAACTTTGACTCCTTCTAAAATGGCTGCACCAAGTTGTACAGTCTTTCAGTTCCTAAACCCTGGGAATAAGGGAAGTTTTAAATGTGATCTTTCTAGAATGGTGCAGTTTGTGGTTTCAATTAGCAATCTCTTATTCACTGATGAGGTTAAGCATCTTTTTTATGTTTCCTGAGTGTATGGATTCCTGTGTAAATATGGACCTACTCAACTATTCTATTTTTTAATTGGGCTTTCTGTGTGTTACTTAGTGGTTCATAAAAGCTTTTCATATAGCCAATTATCAGCTATAGGTATCAAAAAGATCTCCTCCTACTCTGTTGACCCGCCTTTTCCCACCCCAGTCTACTTTTTTATTTAAAAATTGATGTTTGTTTTCTCTAACAAAAGTTAGTAATTTTGATATAGCCAGTTGGGCAATGCTTGCCTTTTATCTAGTGCCTTCTGTTTGAATACTGTTCAAAAGGCCTTGGCTTATTCCTAGGTCATGAAGATATTTCTTCAATTACTTTAGGAAAGCATTATCATTTTCTCATTTAGATCTACCGTTCATGTGGGATTGTCCAGCTAATTTTAGTGCATTATTTTTCCTGTTTCCATATGGATGTGAATATTTTGTTGTCTGTAAAGCCTAATTTTCTTGCACGGAGATATTCACTAGACCTAGTCCTATTTTGATGTAAAGTGCATTCTATTTTTCTGATTTACTTTATCAATATGTTTATACACAGAGTTTCTATCTATACAGGGCTCTGTTTTCCATCCCTCTTCTACCCCGTTGTTCTATTACTCAGTTCTTGTTAAATAATTTTCTGTATTCTTGTGATAGATTTTGATATCTGGGAGAATAAATAATCTCATTTTGTTCTTGTCCAAGATTATTTGGGGGAAAACAAGATTATTTGAGATTTGGAGTTCTTTCTTTTGTTTGTAATCTTAAAATCAGATCATAAATTTTGACAAACTTACATACCATTGGCATACTGGTTGATAGTACATTAAATTTATAGATCACACTAGGAAGAATCTGCATCTTTACAATTTGAACTCAAAAGCCCATTAATTTGGTTAAGTATTCTTTAATTTATCTCAGTAAAATTTCCTGCTTCTTTGAATAGACGTTGTGAACATCATCTATCAGATTTATTCTGAGGAATTTCTTGTCTCTTGCCCCATCTCACAGGGGAGCCATTCATCATTACCCCATCAAAAATCATGTTGGATGGCTCTTGGGTGTTGTAGTGCTCTGTTATTCAATATCATTTATCAGATTAAGCCATGAGAACATGGCATTTTGACATTTTTGTAATGTCAGTTTTGACCTTGGGGTTTTTAAAGCATCTAAAATAAACCAGTAAAGGTACAGCTATGATAAAGTTATCTGAACAGTCCACTGCACTCAGGTACCCGGCTTCCGCCTCCCTTTCCTCTTTTCTTAGCCAAAGCCATCCTTGGATTTTGCATTTCTGAAACTCAACCTGAGAGGATTTTGAGGTAAAGATGTAATGGTATAAAGAACTTGTTGAAATGATTAAAAAGTGTCTTATCTCCTCCAAAATACCAAAGGTTGATAAATAAAAATTCTAGTGTCAAATAGAGAATATCTCCCTAGGAGTGGTCACTCGGGGGTGCACTGGTGGTCTCATATAAAATACCAGCTATTGCCACTGTTTTTGGTTACAAAAATAACCTATTGCTGAAAGCACCATATACTTTGGTCACAGGATATGGAGAAATTAAGTTGATACTGACCAGAATACTTCCTCTTTGCTGGTTAGCTTTCATAAAACTAGCCTATGCTGTGTAGGTTGCTCAGGACAGGAGAGATGTCATAAAAAATCTTACCCAGCTGTGAACCCTGTGAATTACAATAACCAAAAATATCATGATAGTCCCATGGGTATAATAGTGGCACAAATGTTAGAGCGGGTAATCAACCAGTTTCTGATACAATTTAAGGCCACTCCTCAGGAGGAAATACAGACCTGGTATTGTTAATCTGACTGTTATTGGCAAAGTCACAAGCCTTCACGGGTAAATCTACTGCTATTATTCAGTTTTAAATGAGCATATCAAATTGCCTTCTAGATTTATATCTCTGTACTCAAAGATGAGACCTCATCAGAGAAGTTTCTGTGTGTAGTAGACATTGCTTATTGCAGAAACTCACTACTGATCAAAGAGCAGAAAGTAGGTGTGGATGGAGTGCTCAATTGCAAGTAGGGCTTCCTTGTAACACCTAACAACTCTCTTCAAAATGCTCAGAGACCATCAGGGAAGAATGAGTGTGGATAACATTAGTTCAAAATGGTTGGGGATGCCTGAGTGACTCAGTGTCTTCTGGATGTGATAGCACCACTGTACTGACAAACTCTTAGCAGCTATAGCTGCCTGCACAAGATCAAGCAAGTCAGCATTTTAGCACTGAGCAAGAATGAGACCATAAGCCCCTCTGAAGAACCACTGACAGTTGTTGGCTTTTGGGGGAAAGAGTTTTTCTTAAAGATGTGGCCCCTGGTAGGCTAATTATATTCTAGAGGATGACCCCATATGCACAAGTATATGACCCGTACAAACTGGGTTTTACATTATTTAAAATATATATATATATATATATATATATATATATATATATATATATATACACACAGTTTGGGGGTAAGTAGGAAGGTAGGGATAGATAAGGGAGGAGCAAGGAGGTAGATAATAATAATAATAATAGCCCCCAGGGGTTTCTTTTTCCACGATTATTTGCTTCTATAATTGTTAATCTCATATCAGCCAAAGAAAAACTTGCATGTTGTCCAGAGACTACCACAAAAGATGGATAAGATCTTTGAAGTTGCTTCTTGTTTCTGCCTTTCTTACTTGCCCTTCTTTGTTAATCTAAATATGTCTTTTTATTCTTAAAATTTCAAAGAATAACCCCAATGCTGTCTGCTATTTGAGGTGATCTGCTAAACTCCTTACTTCATTGGCCACTTCATAAGGTTGCTTATGTGTCTTCTGCAACATGATAATTGGCTTGAGCCAATATTAGTGATCTAAGAAAAAGTAAGGGAGAAATCATAAAATCCATTATGATCACTGTCACAATCTTTTGTGTCCTCAGTTCCAATCCTACTTGAGATGTGATTTATATTGGGTTGATATCAGATGGTGAAAGCGGTGAGGTCTATCTTGGTGGCTGGCTGGCATATTCATCTTGGATAAAAGGTGTTCACATCATTCATGATAAAACAACATTGAAAAATAATGTGACACAAATAACATATGTAAGAAAGCTAGAGTTCCTCAGCTGTTTTTGAGATAATTCTAAGTCTCTATGGGCCTTTCCTGAGTCTTCTTCGCTCTTCAGATGTCTCATGGTTCTGTATCAAGAATATCATCTTTCATCTATCTCTTTAGTTTATGTTTATTAGTGGCAATGTCAAGCTTCACTCACCATGTCCCTGTCAGATGCAACCTGAACCACTGATAACTTTGACAAAATTCACTGAAAACAACCCACTGATAGGCACTTTCCTCTTAAGCTAACCTATTCATATCTCAAATACTTAGTAAGGACCTACTGCGAGCCACATCGTGGTGAGTAGCATCACTGTGTGAAATTAGGAAGACATCGAATACAGGAGAGCCACATGCCAGGCAGAATTATTTGAACTATAAATGACAAAACCAACTCAGGTTCACAGAAGCTAGAAAGGAATTTGATGATGTATATAAATGAGGAAGAGATTGGTTCTAATCCCTGGGATGGCTGTATTAGAGGATCTGACAAGTTGAAGGACCACCTTAGGGTGAGATTAGTCCCTGCTCCTTTGTCCTGTCCTTCTGCACTTCTTTTCTTCTACCCAGTTCAGGTTTCATTGGGATGGATAGGGATGCAGCAGCATACAACTTGGCTGCTTTCACCTTAGATACCTGTAAGAAAGGCAGTTCTCTCCTAGCTTAGTTCAGAAAAATCCCCAAGGATTTTCATCTTCTTGTTGTTGTTTGTTTTTGTTTTTGTTTTATTTTATTATTATTTTTTTGAGGCAGGGTTTCTCTGTGTAGCTCTGGCTGTCCTGGAACTCACTCTGTAGACCAGGCTGGCCTCGAACTCAGAAATCCACCTGTCTCTGCCTCCCAAGTGCTGGGATTAAAGGCGTGCACCACCACTGCCTGGCTCCCAAGGATTTTCTTAGCAAAGTGTAGAACAATGAAAACCCCTGGTTCATGAGGCTTGAGGAAAGTGACCTTGTCTCTAACTCTTATGGGTGAAACTATTACAAGATCCAATCTAACCAATTATTTTGCCCTTAACTAACAAAATACAAGAGCTCATGGCTGTCACTCAGTAGCAAAGTGTACATTAAGAAATCCCTTAGCTGAGAAAGTCTAATGGCCACTCTATCCTCTATGGGAGGAGAGACAGGGACATCTTTGGTCCTCTCATCACTTTCTCACTAATAATGTAGTAGTGATGTTTCCATCTAGGATGTTTCCATTTCTCAGTTGGTGGAACCTTTGCTATTCACACTGTTACCCAGCAGAGGCAGTATCTGGAAGCTAGTGTGAAATACAGACAGACCTCAGGCCCTTCCTTGGTCCTCTGAATCTACATTTCAGTCTCTGTTGACATGTATGGACAAATAGACATAGAATTTGAGAAGCACAGGCTAAAACTTGTCAGTAGGTGGCAAATGGGATTTGGTTGTCCATTTTCTCAGTTTCTGCAGCCTATGGGGAGGACAGCTCTCTGACCACTGGTCTGGAGCTCATGAACCAGGCCTTTCTCTTCTGAGGCCAGCATAGACATCTGCTGCTGTCCAGATAGTATGTATGGAGTGAGAGAAAACTTAGAGATCTCTGCTCCTATGTGTC
Source organism: Mus minutoides (assembly GCA_902729485.2). Lineage (NCBI taxonomy): Eukaryota > Metazoa > Chordata > Mammalia > Rodentia > Muridae > Mus > Mus minutoides. The sequence continues at coordinate 59,068 of CACVCL010019222.1, read as the reverse complement.
ACATCCCAAATTAGAGGCAAGTTCAGTTCCCCTTCCACATATAGAACAGCTTCTTCCTCTCCACACCTATCACCCACTCTTGACCTTGCCCAGACTCTGTGTACCCAGATGGTTCTGGCAAGTGCCAAGATTTCTGTGCCTTCTGAATCTGACTCTCTATCTCCTCTCTGGCCCCAGGCCCTGAGTATGCCCTTCCTCTAGGAGTCCTACAGAAAGGCACCAGGGACAAGGTAAAAGTGCTCGCTGGTCAGTTCTGCTCCCAAAGGACAAGAAGCCAAGGACTGAGTCAGGGAGTTCGTTGTACACAACCTAGGCTGGGGCTGTCTGGAGTCCAGGCTGCTTTCTGCCTAGTGAGGTTATTGGATCAAAAGACATAGTCTTGTCTCTGCTGATCTGGTCCCCTGCCCTAGGCTGGCCTTGCTCTTGGCATTTCCTTCCCCACTTTCCACAAGCTGCTGGCAACTCCAGGCTGGGGGTTTGCCAATGGGAGGCCACTGTCTGCTGCTCCAAGCTGCTTCTCCCTGCTGTTTGTGAGAGCAGTTCTTCAAGGGAGCAGGGCCTGATGCCTTCCACAAAGAATGGCTTTCATCAATGCTGTGTCATGAGGCTTTGCAGTGGAGGCTGCTGGACCAAGGGCCAGAAGGGAGGGGAGAGCTGGCCACAGTGGCAGATGGAATCTGGCCCAGGGCGGATGTCGAGTGCCTTCTTCAATATGCCTTTTCCCTTTTAATCTCCTCTTGAGCGGAGCTGATCAATTAGAGTTGTAATTATTTTAATCTTCTTCTTTGCTGTCCTGCCTGCCTGCCTGCCACTGCCCATTGACTCATTCTGCTAACAATGTACTTAGGTGGCAGCTTGGCCAAAGCCATTTCAGACAAACTGGCTTTGAAATACCCCAGTGGTGGCACTTGCCTGGCCTGAGGCCACCCTTTCCACTGCTGTCACCTCTGGCAAAGCTTTCTCCACTCTTTTTTTCCTCTGAAAAGTGAGTGGACTCTGTGGGATGAGAGAAGCAAGCCATCCCAGTGACAGCCACACAGCATTTAGCTCATAACATCAGCATCTGTTCTGTTGAGAACATCAGGCTTAGAAGCAGCAAGTTTGCCTGTCTTTTTTTTCTGGGAGAACCTGAGTCCTTGATCCATGTATCATAAATTCTCAGAGGTGTTATTTGTTCTTAGGTAGTGTGAGGCAAGGGTAGTTCAGAGCACAATGCCTGGTCCCCAGGAACATCTAAGTAAGGGTACACTGTTTTGTCCAGCTCTTCCCGAAGACAAGTGTTTAGAAAAGAGTCAGTGTGGTAACTCCGGGTTTGTGCTATGTTATGTTAGTCAAAGGAGCCCCTTTCTCCAGTCATAGGAGATAAAGCCAGACAAATAATTCAGCGGAGATATGGCGATATGCTTGAAACCCTTGAGTAAAAACTTTTAATCCTATAACCTCATAGAAAGTGAAAGAAAGAGACTATTGTCTTAGCACACAAGATGAGACTCCCTGGGCTAAATATCAGTTCACTTGGATTTTGTCAGCTCAGTAGATGTGGTGTTTGTTTGTTTGTTTTGTAAAGATGACATAAACTAGAATCATCTGGAGGAAAAAACCAAACCCTCGATTGAGAAAATGCCTTCATCGGATTGGCATGTAGGCAAACTTCTTGTGGGGTGTTTTCATGACTAATGATTGCCATGAGATATCCCAGCCCATTGTGGTTTGTTGTTCCAGACTATTTATAAAGCCAGGTGAGCAGGCCTGGTAGGAAGTGGTCCTTCATAGCCCTGTCTTCACTTCTGCCTCTAGCTTCCTGCTTTGACTTTCTTCCACGATAGACTACAAGATGTAAGACGAAATAAACCCTTTCCTCCCCAAGTTGCTTATGGTCCTGGTGCTTGTCACAGCAATAGAAAGCAAAGTAGGTCTAGGTATTCGTGAGTGGGGGGAAGGGCAGGATTTGAGGCTCTCATTTGTGAGGATATAAAATATCGATGGCTTCCCCTTTCCTTTCCTCTCATGTTCAGCTGTTGTTTCCTTTTGAGACAGAGTATATGTAGTATACATATATGTTTATATATATATTATACATATATGTTTTGAACTCATTATGTAGCCCACTCTGGTCTCGAACTTGTTTCCTCTGTCAGCCTTTTGAGTGCTGGAGTTCTAGGCATGCTCATAACACTTAATTTCTCATAGTCACTGGAGAAAGTATTTTGTTTTGTTAATCTCAGCATAACAAACAAGGAGATGGGTTAGGGGCTAGCAACACAAGGCCACTGTTCCCCTAAGTTCCCACTGTCTCCTCTTCTGTATAGGAAGACATAATAGAGGCTGGGGGCATTCTTTAAGTTGTTCTTACTACAACTGGTAGGTCCCAGAGATGCCTCTTTGTAGGTTTCCAAAAGCACTGTACTTTGACACTGCCCCTCACCCATCCAGGTTCAATCAGATGCTTGAATTAGAAGGTTTTTAAATCTAAACAGGGGTTTTAAATCACAGCTCAGGTGGAGGTAGGACTACCACTTCTACCTGAATCTGGAGATGAGGGACACTAAGCAGACTCTTGCATCTGCTATATTCAGGAGGCCCTTTAAAGGATGGGGCAAGGGCAGAAAGCAGAGCTGGGGGGTGGGGTAGTAATGCCTGTTCTGTTTGCCCATGTTCCACAGCACAGTCTGGTTCATTCACCTGGATTATATAACAGATTCAGAACCCAAGAACTTCCCTGAAATCAAAGATGTAGAAAGGCTCTCTCTGACTCCATTGGATGTTGCATTATTGGATATCAGCTTCTGGGAGCACATCTTGCAGCCAAATCAATGTAATGAAAAACACCTTAGGGAAAAGTGTTTAAGCCAGTGTGCTTTGCAATTGTAATTGAGCCAGTAGGATTGGCATTGCAGGGGAAGTAGTTAGAACTCGGGGGTCTCTCCTGCACCTGCTCTATGGGAGTGGGGCTCTGTAATCAAGCCTGCTAGGTGCTTTAGAGATGTGCTAAATTTGAGAACCATTGCCTTCAGCTGTGGATTTTAAGTTTGGCTGCATATTAGCACCACCTGGAGAGGTTTTAAAAATGTTATGTGCCCAAAACATCTCCCAGACCAATGAAATCAACATGGCTGAAGCTGAGACCCAGTATTCAAAAAAAAAAAAAAACCTGGAGATGATGCCAGTGGGTGCCAAAGAAGAGAAGCACTCCTTTAAAATATGGCAGACAGCCACATTGAAGCCTCTGGGCAAGATCTCTTATCCACTGAAACGGCTGCTGATGGGGAGAGAAAAGACCAGAGCTGAACAGAATGGGCCCGGGGACTCTTCAGAAACAGCCTGGGTCGCATAGGAAAGCACCAGGGAAGAACTTGTAAATCCCATCAGTACAGACAGCCCTGCTGATAACTTGGGTTGTTTCCCTCCTTAGTCTCTTGTAATTTCTCAGTATGGGAGAATCACTTGTCAGGGCAAGACCAAGAAAAGGCTAGAGCCTTTGAAGATCAAACTCCATAATAGATATGGCTCTGCGTTAATGGAACAGCTTAGTTTAAAGTAGAATTGTGTTTGTCTAGACCCCCAAAACTGGGGGAAAAAAGCAGTTTTTACTATTAAAAGCATTTTCCTTGTTAAAGTCCCTCTGTCTCTTTGGCACCACGGATTTCAACCATAGGGTATATAAAGCATCCCACCTCCTGGGTATTCCCATTTCTCCTGTTGAAATCACTGTGCCTGCTCTTGTAGTGACACTGGCAAGAGTCTGACCATTGGCATGGCTAGGTGTAGCTTGAGCGACCTTCATACTCTACAGTGATTCAGGCATTGAGTCATGCGGGAGGTGATTTCAGCTTTCAGTCCTCTGATTCAGAAGACCGCCCCTATGGAAAACTTAACCTGTGTGACTGGTGCAATGAATCTGCTCTAATTGTCTCTTAGGAATTGTGGGCCTAGAACTGGCAAGACACAAGGGAATGGCGAGATGAAGCCTTAGAGGCTGTTGTAAGCACATGGAACACGCAGGTAGCTTCTAGTCTATCTTTGAGGACTGTGTAATGAGAATAACATCTCTCCTAGTTTCCTAAGCTATGGGTACCATGAAGGCACTGCCCCTTCATTTGTTATTTTTTTGTCTTCAGCCTTCATTCATGCATGCTTTCCCTGGGCACAGATCACATGATACTTTGAGGGCCCTAAGGGTCTATTACACACATAAGCACCAGGGGCTAAATCATTTTGCACAATGATTTGCTCAATAATCAGGAAGGAGTGTTTTTCCATGGTGTGGTCCCATATGGCTTAAACAAGTTCCCAGAGGTTTCTCTTGGTTTTGTCTACCACAGAGCTTGTTTTTATGATCTTCCAGCTTGTGAGCTTGTCTTTGGGTGTATTGTTTCTCCCCTTGCTACGTGGTTTTCTTAGGAGCGATGCAGGTAGAGGGAAAGGGAAGTGGTGGGGGAGTGACAGGGAAGTGCTCTGTGGTCATGTGCTACGCAAATAGGCCCTCATGCTTCCTGTTCCTGTTATTATGTCATGGATGTTCTTGGCTTGGGCTGACAAGAAGAAGCTCCGGGAAGCCTACACTGCATTTGTCTCTCAACTGAAGTGATAAAATATTGCTTTATCCTTTTCTCTTCTTCTCCACCCTCCTTACCTTCATGAGTTGAGCAGTTTTGTTCCATTAAGTGCTTCGCTCTAGGATGCTACCTTATATAGCTCCAAAAGGCCGCTGGCTTAATGACCCAGTGCCTAAAAATTCTGAAACTCTGACACTGATAAAACTTTCCTTCCTTTAGGTAATGTTTCTCAGGTGTTGGTCTCAGAGACAGGCAGCTATGGCAAATGTAGTTGCAACTGAAAATCTTTGATTTTCTTTCTTCCTTGACTAGGAGCAAGCCTGTAGAAATCCCTCCTGCCAGATTAATGGGAAGAGGTTCTCCTTTGTACTGGAAAAAGCTGGGTCTCATCTGTCTTCAGGTTATATGGAGATCTTGTGAAAGAGATGGCTCCTAGTTCTTGTGACATTTTTCACCTTATCAAAGTTACCCAGGTGACCATCTGGTTGTTGTTGACTGAAACTATCTATCATCAAGGTGGTCAAAATAGACTGCGTGGGATGGTGGCTTTAAACGTTGTCTCTTGACCTTGAATTTTTGGGTAATGGTTTAAATTTGTGAAGTCAGAAACACAGCTTAGACTGTTTTAAAGACAAACAATGAAGTTTTACAAAAGAAGCTGAAGAACAGGTGTGCCCACCCAAGCCCAGTTTGGAGGTTTGTCACGCAGAAATGTAACTCCTTCTCCTGTTAGTGGGGTTAATAAAAAGCTGGTATAAGACAAAAGATACAGTACAGTGGAGTTAACAGGTAAAATATGAACAGGCAGAATCTGAGTACGATGAATGTGAATGGCATCCCCCCGCCCCACAGCTGGGACCGTTTACTTGTGCGTTTAAATCAATATGCATTTAAGTCTATCTTTTTCCCTAGCGTTCATCCCTCCTCCTCCCTGCTGAGTTTTATGAATTAGAGTTGTGGCTTTATTTGGCTTTTTTTCATCTAGTTTTGTAACTTTTAACCAGTGCTTTATTTTATTCCAAGTATGTATAACATGTGGCTTGGTTTCAACTGAAAGAATAATTTAAGTATTAGATTTAGATATTAATTTTCTTTAAAAATAATAGCACATAAGTAATATTTTCATCTTATTGTATCAACAGTGTATTTTATTGAAATCACATATATTTTTTGAAGCCAAAAATTACAGTGAAAAGGGCAGTCTATCTGCAATTTTGCAAATCGTTTTTAATATCCTACCCGATAGAAAGCAGCTGGCTGGAAGTGATGTCTGTCTTCCTTCAGCTCGCCTTGAGTTCATCTCATCATAGCCTCAGGAAAACACGCTGTTACTCAAGGGACTAATAAGGATGGAAGGGAAGAGAGAGATTTTAGGATTATGACGGAAGTGGTTTTGATCCTGTGAACCTGAACAGACCTTGGAAGTCACAGGACTTCCTGGTAAATAATGATACCGAGTTCTAGTACAGAGCAGACTCATGATGCTTTTGTGAGGGTGAGTTAGTTTTAGCTGTGTTAGTACTTGTTTTCTCATATGAATGAATATGTTCCTCTCTGGATACGTGATAAGCATTTTTATTTATCCATAGGAGATAGGACTTTTGTTAAGTCTCAAACCATGAACAAAGCACTGAGGTGCCTATTTACCAGATCAAAACAGACCTGGCCTCCTGGTTTTCCATATCCTTCAGTCCTTATCTGTTACAGGGCATGGCTAGCATATCCTGTCCTCTACTCTGAACTCTCCAGCCCAAGGGTTGTGCTTCCCTACCCTAGAGGCTCTTCCCTATATGATCCAGCCAATTTGGCTATCTGCCCCTTTTCACCTTTTGCCTTCTTGGTTACTGCACTTGGTTCCCCTCTCTCCTCGCGTGGCTCAGGGTCATATCCACACTGGACTTTCCCAGACATCTCTGCCTCTCACTATGCTCTCCCTTTTATCTACAATAAACCTACTCCTTCACCATACCTAGAGACAATAATGCCTTTTCGTTATTTCTTCTCATTCAACTTTAAAGTTAAATTTATTTAGTTGATATGAATTAGTTAATTTTTATAAAGCTTTAGAATTTGTAGCAATAGAAGAAAAAACAATAGCTGTGTCCAAGTGGGTTTGGGTTGGCAGAGAGGAAAGCTTCTTTAGGTTATTTTTCTTTGTCAGAGATTTGGGTGGAATTTCATCAAATAATGAAGTTTTTTAAATGTCATTTTCTGTTACATTTTACAAAAACTGTTGTATAAAATCATATTTCTAGTCAGTAATGTTCTTCCTAAGGCAATAAGAGAGAAGTAGTAAGTCAGCTGCATCTCATTCGTGTGCTGCAAAGAAGATGAACTGGAGAAGAGATCAAGGGATGGGCTGATGTGTAGTTAAGAAAATATAATAAAATGTTAACAATAGCTCTTAAGGACAAGAATATAGGTGTACAATTCCTTTCCCTTTCCCTTGTGAACTTTTCCATAATTCAACACTAGGGAAAGGGCACTATGAAATAAAATTAGGAGCTGGGCAAATGTGAGACTCGAGTGACTAGCTCGGGAAGCAGTGATTGGAACAGCAGGCATGGAGATGTGGTCCCACCCCTTCCACATCTGCATCTTGGCAGTGATTCATGGACAGCAAGGGCAGAGCAAGTGGTGAGATCTGTGGCTGGTGCCAGGGTCAAGAAATGGGCAGGAATTTAAAGTGAGAGAGCATGGGTAGACACTATGGGTGTAACACGGCCGTCTTGTTATGATGCATACAGTTGTGGGCAGGGCTGAGGTCACTGTATTGTGAGTGTTTGCTTGAATCTGTACAAGAATCTTTTTTCAAGCCCAGTGTTTCCATGCAAGCATAAGAGTTAGAGAAGCAGAGGCCAAGGCAGCTCATAAATTAACTGTCTTCCTGTGACGAGGTGATGGACCTGGATTGTAAATCCTTATGGCTTTTCCACTGAAATGACTACTAAGTAATTCTAGTAAAGATAACAGTACATATGATGTTAAATACTGATTCATGTGGCTTGGTATAGGGGTAAAGGAAAGGAAGTAAATTCAGGTTTTATGACGTTAGTCTTATCTGAGCACAACCGTTAAATATCATCAACACTTGGATGAAAAGAGAAAGAGACTTGAAAATGGCTGTGTGGACTGCCTGTACTCTTGCAGCTTCTATGCACAAGCCACCGAAGAAGCATTGCTCCTGGGAACCTCTCTGTCCCCTCCTCTGCCAGCCACATAAACTTTGGAGCATGCCCAAGGTTTAGTTTCCTCACCTGTAAATGCCAGCAATAACAATAAGATTTCCTGTGGTTATGAGAATTCAGTGAAATGATGCATAGAAAGTAGTTATTCAGATGCCTTTGAAGGGCTCAGTGGAGCCGAGCTGTTGTTATTGCCGATATAGGCAAGAAAAGGGCAGATCGTGTTGTGATGCTTCTTTTCCGTTAGGTTAATTTTAGCTCAAGCACATAGGACACTTTGGTCTACTAAGGAGAAGAAGAACACACAGAGCTAAACACAAGAGCTGCCTGACTGATGACTGTAGGGCGCGCTTTGGTCGTGAGCCCTAGGAGGGGCTGTCAGAGAAAGTCAGTTTTTGTGTTTGTGTTCCGACTCTCCTGGTAGTGTGTACAGCTCTGGGTCTAGAAAGAAGAAAAGAAGAGAAGAGAAAAGTAAAGAAAAGGGGAAAAAAGAAACAAGAACATTCAAACTCATTGTCTTCAGAATTCCACTTTTCTACTTAGTTGGAAGGCCAAACTCTAGAGCAATGATTTTTCACCCTTCTAAATGCTGTGACCCTTTAATACAATTCTTCATACTATGGCAACCCTCAACCATAAAATTGTTTTCGTTGCTACTTCATAGCTGTAATTTTGCTACTGCTGTGAATTGTAATGTGAATATCTGTGTATATGGATGCTCTTAGGTGACCTCTATGAAAACGTCGATTGATTCCCAAAGGGGTTGCGCCCCAAGGCTGAGAATCGCTGCTCTAGAGGGAAAGGTGTATCCAGGTTCTTTTTATTACCATACATGACTTCTTGGTGGTGTTTCTTTCAGACCCTTCTGGAGAACCCAACTACCTGCGGGTTTTCTCTTTTCCCTTAACCCTGCAGATCAATCTGTGCCTTCTTGAAAGTAGGCATATTGTGTAAATGAACCCACCTCCCTCTTCCTCACTTTCTCATCTCTCAGTGCTGAGGGTGCTGAGATGGGATTGGTTAGGAAGAGAGGAAAATCAGGGCTGGTGACTGGAGTGGAGTCCCATTCACCCAAATGGATAATACAGAGGAAGACCTAGAAAAGAACTAGCTGGTGGCCAGAGGCAGCTGCTCTGGGTATTAAGCCAGGCATCTGTGAGGTGTGTGCAGCTGCAGCTGCATTGGTAATAAGTGGGGGCAATAAATATGCTTTCATTTATGGAGTTGTGATTATCCTGAGCATTCCTCTGGGGACAGAATTGAGTAACCGGACAGTCAAAGTTCCTCTTCACTGGCAGATCAGGTCTTGAAGAACGCTCAGGGTGCTTGTTAAATGAGGGAAAAAAATAGGCTTCTAGGTGATTGTGGGAAAGTAATGAGTTAGGGCAGGAAGGGAGAGGTGGTGGTGGATGACCTAGGGAGAATGGGCATTAGATGTGGTCAGAGGAACTGAAACCTGAAGGACAGGAAGAAGCCTGCAAGAGCAGCTGCCAGGGCAAAGATCCTGAATGGAGATAAATGGAAGAGAAAGAAGGTAGAAGAGATGTGCGTGCCTTGTGTCTGCTGCCTTGTACTTTGGTGAGGCAAAGTCCCAATTTTATGAATGGGGCAAAATAAATGGTGCTTGCCCCCTTGGTTTAGTAGCCAGAGCTGAGTATGTAAACTTAGCTCTTCCCACTATCTGGGACAAGCAGTCTGTTAAGACTGTGAGCCTTGAATAGGTTATTATGAGAAGTAAAAAGCAAGCGAGATTCATAGCTAGCTAAGCCTGAAGTTGGTGAGTATATAACAGAAGGCAACCCACATTGGCACCATTGGTCTTTACCAGACAGACAGGAGGGATTTTGACAGCACCTAGGGCTGAAGTGGAAGACGGGGATAGGGTTGTTCAACATTTCTCCTGCAAAGCAGATCTAGCAGATATGAGCTGCATCGCTACACGCAGGACCTGCTCTCAATAATCCATGACTTGGGAACTTCATCTCTGAAATACCTGGATCAGAGCTCCTCCACCCACCGTTGGCATGCTGTGGGCTGAAGTGGCTGTATTGCAATTGTTTTGTGTGAGTGTAATACATTGTGAAGTCTCTGGTAGGGCAATTCTTACTTCTGGTACTTCTTGTGTAATACCACCTATTGTCACTATTCGGTTTGCTATTTTTTTTTTTATGATAGTACTTAAACTGACTTCAGAGTTCCAATGTTTGGTGCTCATATTGGAAATTGCTTCCTATTTCTCTTTGACAATGCATTCTCTTTGTGCCTAGGATTTTAATCACCGAGTTGTTAATATATGAATATTTAAGTATTTAACTTACATCTAATTTATTTATAATAATTTTAAATAAAATTTGAATCTTTACTAAGGAGAGTAAAGGTGGTAAATGAGCTCATAAATTTTTGGTTACTCCAGACAGGGTTTCTCTGTGTAGTCCTAGCTGTCCAGGAATTTACTCTGAGGACCAGGTTGGCCTCGAACTCGGAAATCTACCAGCCTCTGCCTCCCAAGTGGTGGGATTAAAGGCATGTGCTACCACTTCCTGGCTCACATTGTATTTTTTAATGAAATATAAATTAAAAGAATAATGAGATACCACTATAAAACTAGACATACCAAATGCTGGCAAAGGCATGGGATCATGGAAAACTCTAGTTCATTGACAATGAGAAGGCAGAAATCTCACAGGCATTTTGGAAAACATCGTGATTTCTAACAAGACTCGGCTCTTGCCACATGATCTAGCCATTACATTTCTCAACATGTATCCAAGTCAGTCAAAAACTTATGCCCACATAAATACCCATACATGTATGCTGTTTACAGTAATTTTACTTATCATTGTTAAATTTGGAAAGTGACCAAAATGTCCTCAGGTAGATGAATGGGTAAGTAAACTGGTGCATCTGAAAAATGGAATATTATCTAGCACTAGAAAGAAATTTCAGGAGAAAAAATGGAGAATTAGTATCGATTTACCAATAGTAATGGATGTATTACATGGGATGGAGATGTCTATTTTGCATGAGTAGAGTGTGGAGCCTTTTTGTAAGACTAGATGTTATAGGCCACGAATGAAAAGCAATCAATATAAAAATTTTAAACATGCTATTATGTTTCTGTTTTATGCTTTTAAGGTATCATCCAACATGTTCTAAAATGTCTGACACCCAATTGTTATGCAAATAGACCAGAAGACCTAGAATGAACACGAGGACACTGAGATTGGGAAAGGCACCTTAGCAGACCATGGGCAGGGAGTCCTTTGATCCTATCCAGATGAATAAGTACCTGTGTCCTGCTATTTAAATGGTCTCTCCTCACCATGTCCATTTATTACTGCTTTTGACTGTGAAAGGACAGCAGCCCAGGAAGTGATCAGCAGTATCATTTCAAATTGCAACCACATTTGGTGTATTTAATGAAAACTGCCCTCCACACTCGACCTTAACCCAGCAATTCTTATCAATGCCAGAAACCTGGCTCATTAATTAAGGCTGCCCTTGGTCTGAGCTGCATCTCAAATGATGATTTGCTGAGGGAAAACAAAAAAAGGCCTGGTGAGGCAAAAGAACGCTTGCAAAGACGCCTGGGAGATAAGGGACATGGCGCACCTGGTCATTTGAGGATTCTGGAGCCCTGGATTGGCTCCCAAGGACACAGAATTCTCAGCTTCATGTAGGACTTTTAATTTTAGCATGCAGATATATAAAAATATCTTGTAAACTCCAGTCAGACTCTATATATCTCAAGCAAGGCATTTGAAATCGCATAGGATAACCAAATGAAGTTCAAATTCAGGCAGCACCCCTAGAAATGGTGGGAAACCTGGACTTGGAGATCAAGGTCATAAAAGTAACAAGATGTCTATCTCACAACTTGAACTCTGCTGTATGTGTCTTAATAATGTATTTGTCAACACCATGTTGATGCTTAGCAGATATATGCAAAGCAAAAAAATAAAACAAAAAAATAAAACAAAAAAATAAAACAAAAAAATAAAAACAAAACCAAAAAATTCTGAGTAGGAAGTACATCAAAAGTTTATAATGAAAAATCTGGCATTTTGGGCCAACAGGTGATGATAAATTGAAATGAATCATGTAAATAACAGCAATTACCCTTGCTAATTAAAATGTGGTAATATAAATAATGTTCTAATGAGTGAGTTTGGATGCGTTTTCCTAGATTGATTGTCACCCTCTGTCTCCCATGAAACACATTGCTTTTGTGTTCTAAGTTGTTCAGTTTGAGGTCTCCTTACTTGGGGTGTTCAGAAACTTGATTTGAAAACTGGGTCAAGTTTAACACTTAAGTGAGGCAGCCCTCACATCCAATTGCACATAGTTATACCGTTCAGACATACCGAGTGGAAGCAAATCTCAAAAAGTAGTTTTTTTTTCCTTCCTCCTCAAATATCATCAGCAGGTTATTTCCACCTCTCAGGATGCTATAATTGCATTTTTTCTTTGGAAATGTCAAATCAGGCTATGAATACAGTGTAATTAGTGTGCAGGAAAGAGCCAGGCAGGTGACTACTGGCATAGAACGAGGACTTAACATATCCAGCAAAGGTGGTCCTCTCCAGAGCCTTGAAGGGGCTGAGTAGAAGTTTGTTGAGATATGACCCTGGGCTGTGTGTATGACCACGAGGCCCAGGTGGCTCGGGTGGAAGTTACTTCGAAACTCGGTGTTCATGTTGATAGGGAGGCAGCCATGCTCTGGCATGGTCCCAGTAATGCCACAGGACTATACTCATAATGCAAACAGCATTCCAGACTGGAGGAAACAAAACTAGAAACTGTGCCTAAGACCTGCAAAAAGACAGGCCTGGCTCTGTCAGGGCAGGCATAATGGTCCCTCAGCATAAGGCCCTACTGTTACACCTGTTCTCAAATGGTAGCCCTAAAATGGACAGTTTAAAGTACCCAAATCACAGGGACTGCTTTATATCCGTGATCTTATCTGTATAGATTTCAAAGTCATTTTCAAGAACTTTGACAAAACAATCTATGGAATATTGGAAATAAAAAGGCTGGTCATTCTTTTAGATAAAAATTTTATTAAGATATGACACATATCCCATGTATTCCACCCACTTCAAGTAGATAATTAAGTGATTTTAGCATATTCATAAAGTCATGCAAGTATTACTATATTTTATCACTCCAGAAAGAAAAACGTGTCTCTCTTAGAATACAATTCTCAGGTCCCTCTAATATCTCTACACAAGACACTGACAGCGAACAATACATTTGCTTTCTATGGGTTTTCCCAATCTAGGCATTTCACATGAACAGATTCATACAATAGGTGGCCTTTGGCATCAGATTTTGTTCCGCTGGCTTTTTTTCTTTTCTCTTTCTTCTTCTTCTTCTTTTTTTTTTTTGACTTTTTTATTAGATATTTTCTTATTTTACATTTCAAATGCAATCTCGAAAGTTCCCTATACCCTCCCCCAACCCACTCCCACTTCTTGGCCCCTGCGTTCCCCTGTATTGGGACATATAAAGTTTGCAAGACCAAGGGGCCTCTCTTCCCAATGATGGCAGACTATGCCATCTTCTGCTACATATGCAGCTAGAGACATGAGCTCTGGGGGTTCTGTTTAGTTCATATTGTTGTTCCTCTTATAGGGTTGCAGACCCCTTCAGCTCCTGAGGTACTTTCTCTAGTTTCTCCATTGGGGGTACTGTGTTCCATCCTATAGATGACTGTGAGCATCCACTTCTGTATTTGCCAGGCACTAGCATAGCCTCATACAAGACAGTTATAACAGGGTCCCTTCAACAAACTCTTGCTGGCATATGCAATAGTGTCTTGGTTTGGTGACTGATTATGGGATGGATCCCCTGGTGGGGTAGTCTCTGGATAGTCCATCCTTTCGTCTTAGCTCCAAACTTTGTCTTTGTAACTCCTTTCATGGGTATTTTGTTCCCCATTCTAAGGAGGAATGAAGTATCCACACGCTGGTCTTCCTTCTTGATTTTCTTGTGTTTTGAAAATTGTATCTTGGGTATTCTAAGAGTCTGTGCTAATACCCGCTTATCAGTGAGTGCATAGCTAGTGACTTCTTTTGTGATTGGGTTACCTCACTAAGGATGATATCCTCCAGATACATCCATTTGCCCAAGAATTTCATAAATTCAGTTTTTAATAGCTGAGTAGTACTCCATTGTGTAAATGTACCACATTTTCTAGATCCATTCCTCTGTTGAGGGACATCTGCGTTCTTTCCAGCTTCTGGCTATTATAAATAATGCTGCTATGAACATAATGGAGTATGTGTCCTTATTACAAGTTGGAACTTCTTCTGGGTATATGCCCAGGAGAGGTATTGCTGGATCTTCTGGTAGTACTATGTCCAATTTTCTGAGGAACCTCCAGACTGATTTCCACAGTGGTTGTACAAGCTTGCATTCCCACAAACAATGGAGGAGTGTTCCCCTTTCTCCACATCCTTGCCAGCATCTGCTGTCACCTGAGTTTTTGATCTTAGCCATTCTGACTGGTGTGAGGTGGAATCTCAGGGTTGTTTTGATTTGCATTTCCCTGATGATTAAGGATGTTGAACATTTTTTTCAGGTGCTTCTCAGTCATTTGGTATTCCTCAGTTGAGAATTCTTTGTTTCCGATGGCTTATTTTCAAGGTCCCTATTTGTTATTCTATGTTCATGTAATATGCTATGATGTACATGTGTAAGCACATACATATATAGATATGTACATACATACATACATACTTCATTTTATAGATATGAAATTGTATGCAGATTGATAACCATTTGGGTTATTTCTCAGTTTGAGTTATTTTGAATTATGTTTCTATGACTATATAAAAAGTTATATGTAATCATTTGTTTTCATTTTTTTTAGATGCAATGTTGGGATTTCTAGATGGTCCATTAGTCCTGGGTTGTTGTTGTTGCTGTTGTTGTTTGTTTGACCTTTTTTGGAAGCCTCTGGACTTTTCCACAACCACTGTACTCTCATGAATATTATATGGCCGCTCTGCCTCCCGCACATGTGGCAGGGCTTGGAAGCATCTGTTTTGGTGTAGTCAGCCAGCTAGATGGAAAGTGGGGCTTCATCATGGTGTTGCATGGACTTGCTGTGGGTCCCGTTTGATCTGCATATTTGTGATTTTGCTAGTAATGTGGAGTGCTGCTTAGTGTGAGCTTATTGATGGATACATATTATCTTTGGATAGTGTATATTCAAGTTTCTCCCTAGTTTTCGTTGAACAATTTTGTTACTTTACTAGTTGAGGAGAACTTTATTCAGAACATAATTTCATGATCAAACACCTGAGATTCTATAGGCGGGAGAATAACATGAACTAACCAGTACCCCCAGAGCTCGTGTCTCTAGTTGCATATATAGCAGAAGATGGCCTAGTTGGCCATCTTTGGGAAGAGAGGCCCCTTGGTCATGCAGAGTTTATATGCCCCAGTACAGGAGAATGCCAGGGCCAAGATGTGGAAGTGGGTGGGTAGGGGAGCAGGGCGGGGATGGGGAAGGGTCTAGGGAACTTACTGGATAACACTTGAAATGTAAATGAAGAAAATATCTAATAAAAATTGGGAAAAAAAACCACCTGAGGTTCAAATATTTCCCCCTATTTTATGAGTGGTCTTCTTTCCTATGGTGTCCTCTGAAGCACAAACATTTTTTTCATTTGGATGAGACACAATCTACCTATTTTCCCATTGTTTCTACTCTTCAATTATATCTAGGAAACTTTTCCTAACCCATTGCCATGGTAATGCTTGCCCATGTTTTTGGTTTGGTTGTTTTTGTTTTGTTTTTGTTTTCTAAAGTTATCGTTTTAGCTCTTACAGTGAATATTGGATGCTGTCTGGATTAGTTTATCTCTGTGCTATGAGGTAGGTACAGGCCCTATTTCAATCTTCAACTGGATATTCAATTGCCCTGGCACCACTGAGATACTTCTGTTCCAATTGGGTCATCTTGGCACCCCTGCTAAGACAACAACAACAAAATCAATTAACTATGCAGGTGTATGCTTATTTATGAAAACTAGGTTTGGTTCCATCCATTTCTATGTCTTCTGTATTGGTTCCACCCTGATTTAAATAAAGTAGTTTTGAAATCAAGAGGTATGACTACTATAATTTTGATAGCTTCTTCTAGATTGATTTGTTTACTCTTATATGTTTATCTAAAATGGGGAGCAGCATCTCATTTCTTTAAATATATCAGATGAAATTTTGATAGCATGAATCTTGTACTTCTTGTTAATTTATTCCTACATTTTTTCATACTATTGTAAGTAGAATCATTTGCTTAATATCATTTTAGATATTGTTCATTGGTAACTGACTAGCCCTCATACCACCTTTGGAAACAAGCAAATAAACACCCTTTTAAGTTGTCCCAAGTTATTTTTCATTTGGCTCTGACAAAGAACATGAGGATGGGCTGATTGTTTTAATACCTCCCTAGTATGGTGGTGAATGCCTTTAATATCAACACTCTGGGAATATAGACAGGGTAAGGTTGAGAACAGCCTGATCTACAGCAGTTTCGGGTCAGCCAGGGATGCATAATGAGACCCTGTCTCAAAATATGAAAACAAAGCTAACAATATTATTTTCTATCCCCTGAGAATAGGTTGTCTTTTCACTTATATGAGTTGTTAATTTGACATAAGAAGGTTTTTACAGTTTTCAAAGGATAAAATTTTTTACCTTTTGTTAAATTTATTTGTATATATTTATTATTTTTGATGCTATTACAAATACTATTATTTACTTAAATCATAGCTCAAAATTATAAGCTGATTTGAACATCAATTTTACATTCTACAAATTTGATGAACTCATTTTTTTCTAATTTGTTAAAGAAGATCTCTTAAGATTTTTTTATATTCAGTGTTTGGTGATTTGAGTGAATCCTATAGACTCATATGTTTGGATACATGGTATCTGATTGGTGGAACGATTTAGAATAGATTAGGATATGTAGCCTTGTTAGAGGGGGTGTATCACTGAGTGTAGGCATTAAGCCAATCCCAGTTATTTCTGTCTGCTTCGAGCTTATGGATCAAGATATAAGTAAAGTCCTAGGTTACTCTTCTAGCACCATGCCTGCCTGCTTACTTCTAAATTCCCTACCATGATAGTTACAGACTCGTCCTCTGAAATTGCATTCCCCCAATAAACTCTCCTTTAAGTTACCTTGGTCATAATGTCCTATCATGGAAATAAAAAGTAACTAAGAAGCAAGATTGTGTAAAATGTAGTTTTCTAATTCCTTTCATTTTTTTCTTGCAATTAAATTCCAATACAATAGATATATAAGCAATGGAGGGCCAACAGTGCACTAGGAATGCCTTGAACGTCTAAGAATATAGTTGATGAAAAAAAACCAAAGGCTCATTCATGCCTTACCAGGATTATATTGTGTGTGTGTGTGTGTGTGTGTGTATGAAAACAGAAAATAAATAACACCTGCAAAAAGATCATATGCTAGAACTGTCAATAAATCAGTTTCATTTTACAGTGAGAAAGAAGGAGTATGAAAATTGATGTCTTTTAAAATTGAAAATACTGATACTAGAAAATAATTGTGGTAAAGTTACCAGAGTAAATAAAAAGGACATGGTAGCTATAATGATAGCCAGTGCAGGTGGAACATGGGAAGGGAAGGTGAGGCGAGGTGGGGATAGACAAGAATCGGTAGCTTATTGTCTTAGAGGCCATTCCACAGAGTATAGATTTGTATCCAAATGTGATAAAAAGCACCAGGAGATTTTTAACTCATGGACCTATTTCTAGAAAAATATTAACATGAAGTAAGATTTTGATTAATTACCATGAATATTTAAGGACTTGAATTGAAAGAGAGTGAGCAGAAAGGATCTCATTTACTAACAGGCCTTACCCTAAGCTTGCTTATTTATTTACTTAATGGCATTTTCTATTCATCTTATTTGATAATTGGGGGGCGGTGAAAATAGTTGGCTTCATTTTTCATTGTGAAAGTACTCTGTTAAAACTATTTATGGACTTTTATAAGCTCTGGAGAGGAATGGATTTTACAGACACTTTGTCATATGGATGACATGTTTTGGCAACTTAACTGTGTGTAGAAGATGAAGTAGAAAGTAATGTGTGCTTTCCAGTTTGCCTTCTGTGGTTAGATCCTCCAGCTAGATAGCTAGATTGCTGTTTTTCTAACAGTTTATGTCACTCAAATGAGAGAGTGGCCTTTTTTTTTTAAGGCAATGCTCCAATATTTCTATTGCTCATCAAAGCCCAGCAGGATGCTTACAAGAAGTGATAGTCAATTTAGTCCATGAACTAAGAGTCTGAACATGTCTTTATGATTCTACGATGAAAAGCCAAAGATGGGGCTAGAGACGTGTTTCAGCAGTTAAGAGGTCAGTCTACTGGTTTCCAGCGTCCATGTCAAGTGGCTCCTAACTTCCTGTAACTCTAGTTTCGGGGGCTTCAACATCTCTGGCTTCCCTGGGCATGAATGTGTGTGCTCTCTTCTCACATGTACATATAACTAAAAATGAAAAGAAAATCTTTTTGTAAAAAAAGGTAATGAACTTTATTGAAGTCAATTCATTCAGCAGTATGCATCAGTCGCATGAATATATCTGTGTAAACAAAATGTTCTTATTCTACTGGGAATGCTATAACAAAGTACAATAGACAAGAGACATTAATCTCTCACCAATCTGAAGGCTGGGAAGTCTAGGACCAAGGTGCTAGCAGGAATGAGTTCAGGTAGGGGATTTTTTTATTTTATTAGCTTTCACATGGCTGCAACCTTGCTGGTTCTTTAAATCACAGAGAGTGAGCAAGCTCTCAGACCTCTTCTTATAGGAACTAATGTCCTCATGAGTGCCCTACAATCATAAACTTACTTGAACCTAGAACCCCTCCATGCCTCTATCCACAATGACATTAAACTTGAGATAAGTTTCATAAGGATGCAACATTCAGTTTCTGGCAATAACCAACCAGCAATTTTCCTGACTGTGGACCTCCCAGTCACAATCTCCATGTTCTTCACAATTAATTATCAGCTAGAAGAGTTTTATGTGGCTTTTAACTTAATAATAGTTAAAAATAGATAGTATATACTCTGGGTAAAAATAAATATTTTAAGAATAGAAAAACAACCCAGGAAAATCTATTAGAAACTATTTGGATTGCCTGCTCACCGTTGGGCCAGCCATGATGACTAGTGATTATTGTCCTATATATGTCCTGTCTCCTAACCTTGCTCTGATTAAGAAGAAGAGATGGCTGTATGAAGGTGAAATTGTAATTTAATTATAGTAGGTTGGAGTTGAGGGTTTGCTCTTAGATATTATATGTCAATCTCAACTTTCTTCTGAGCTCCCCCACAACCACATGGGACTTCTTTGCGCAGTATGGCTTTTATCCTTTGCCTGTCTTTCATTCTTGGTGATGTGTGTCTCTCTTTATACTGCCATCTTCTCTATGTATATTGTTCCTCTTTAACACTGTCTCTCTCTTTGTACTGTATGTCTCCCTGAAATGTTTGATGAACATTTCAACCTTAGTATCTCTTCCACATATTATTCTCAAACTTGATTTATATAGTGCATGTAGTTACTGTAAATAGAGTTTTTTAAACCACACACCTAGAAATTATCCTTAATTCCTTCCTGTCTCATCCCATATAGCCTTATGCTCTCTGACCTGAATTTGCAATTTTTGTCCATTTCCTGTGGCCAACACCTCACTTAAACAGTGTCTTAGTCTTATTGCCTTTAAGAGAGATGACAAGTATTAGAAAAGAAAGCACTTAATTGGAGCTTGCTTACATTTATAGATAGAAGTTTAGTCCAGTATCTTCATGGTGGTCAGCATAACAGCATACAAGTAGACATAGCTGACAATTCTATATACAGATCCAAAGGCAGCATGAAGAGAACTTCTGTGCTTGCTCTTGGCCCTTGAAACCTCAAAGCCCATCCTTAATGACATACTTCCTATAAAACGTCACACCTCCTAGTCCTTTCAAATAGTTCGATTTCCTGATGACCATTCAAATCTATGAATCCTTTCTTACTCATATCACCACATCCCATTCCCTGGCTCCCGTAGATTTATAGCCATATCATAATGCAAAAATGTATTCATAGCAATCTTCTATCTGAGTCTCCTATAAACCAAATTTAAAAAGAAGACTCCATGCTTCCAGTATACAATGGCATAGTTTATATCTCACCATTCCAAAATGAGGAAAGGGAGCATAGTAAGGAAATACTGGGCCAAAGCAAGATCAAAACCCAACCAGGCAAACTTTAAACTCTTGCATCAGACAAATGTCTGATGTCAAAGTACTTTTCATATCTCCACTTCTTTCAACTTTGTTGACTGAAACACATTTTTCTCTTTTGGACTGCTTCCACACCCAGTTCACAGCTCTGCTTGTCAGGTATCCCACAATTCTGGCTGCTCCAGAATTTTGGCATCTCCAATAAAATTCAGGCTTTACTTTCACAGCTTCACAGAAAGGCCTCCCTGGGCCTCTATTTAAGGACACCCCTGACAAATGCCTTGCCCCAGAAGCGTCCCTTCACTGTGAAGGGAGAATCTCCAACTAGGTTTTTGTATCATTAATTCTAAAACTAGAACCACATGGCTAAAGCTGTCAAATTCTGTTGCTTGTTGGAACTGGAACACGGACTTGTTGTTAGTTCAATCACGTCTGCATCAGCTTTCCATTGCTGGTGGTTTCCTTCACTTAGCATGATTTCTTTAATTCCTTTTCACAAATTGGAAGCTTAGCTGGGTGGGGTTTTACCCAGAAGTCACCACCCCCTTTTCCCATTTAGCATCAGGCTTTTCGCTGACCTTTTATCTCCTTAGGCCTAGACTTGGTTTCATTATACTTTCTACTGCTCTCTTTTCCTTCATTCTGTCTATTTTTATTTTTCCTAGCTCAGCTTGCTCCTGTTCATGATAGAGTAGCAGCTGTCATTAGACGTGCCATTCCCTCACCTTCAGCGCACCATGCTCTTCTCATCTTGTCTTGCTTAGCTTTGCATTCATATAAGAAACTTTCGATGGTCTACAACTTAAAATTTGACTTACAATTTTAACTCATGGAATAATTTGAAAGCAATATGTATACAGTAAAATCCCATACTAATAGGATCTGATTCCCAGTCGCTGATGCCTCTTCACTCAACTTGGTGGTCAGAGGCATGCACAGATACTCTGTAATGTGGTGTACCTCTATGTTATTTGGTAAACTAAGTGGGTTAAAGACATCTGCCACATTTTATTGAGACATTTCTATACATCTTTATTGGGTATACTGTGCTATTTTGATAGATGTATATGATGTGTAATGATCAGTGGAAGAATTACTTCTGTCTCTTCAAACATTAACCACTCCTATGTGTTGTGAACATTTCATATTCATAACTAGAAATAGTTATTTTAAAATGTAGCTCATGCTAACTAATGGTTTAGTCTGCTATAGAGAAATCAGAAGTGAGGACTCGGGGTGGACCTCTGCGGTAGAACACCTGCTTCATACACGCAAAGCAGATGGCGAGAAGCAGAAATAAAGGCTGCTATTTAATTGTGGTTTAATGTAGCTTCCATGAGTTCTCTCTAGCATCCCTTCCTATTTTATGGTAAGCAGTACCTATTTTCTAAATTTGACTTTATAGTTTCTACAAATCAGTGAGAATATAATATATTTGTCTTTCTGTATATCGTGTATTTTATTAAGCATAAAGTATCTCCCATTCCAGGTTTTCTTCCTTTCTCGTTCTTGTATCCACTGAAGGGTACTTAGGATGTTCTTGTTGTTGAGAGCAGTAATACAATAAATATGGAAGTGCAGGCATCTCTTTCATAGAATGACTTACCTGTGGATACATATCCAGCTGTGGAATTTGAGGATTGACCATACCATATTCCATGATGGCTGCTGTAATTGATATGCACACCAAATGTCCTGGCCATAATGTGCTACTATTTTTAAAAATTTTTATTGTTTGAGAATTTCATACATGCCTATATTATGTTTTGATCAGATCTACCCCCTTTGCCTCTCCTCTAATTCCTCTTCTATCTCCCCCACTTTTCCCTTTCAATTTCATGTTCTCTATTTAATTTAACCCCTCCCTCTCTTCCCCACCCCTTCCTTCCTTCCTTCCTTCCTTCCTTCCTTCCTTCCTTCCTTCCTTCCTTCTCTCTCTTTCTTTCTCTTTCTCTCTTTCTTCCTTTCTCCCTTCCTTTCCTTCCATTCTCTCTCTCTCTCTCTCTCTCTCTCTCTCTCTGTTTGAACCCAGTAGTGTTGCCCACTGGCTCATGGGTAGCCTGTCAGTGGCTGCATCCTTCAAGAAAACTGACTATGTGATAACATACATCCAAACTGAGGTGATAAGATATATTATTGTTGTTTTAAAAGAATTACTTCTTTTTCTTAGCAGCTGCTGGTTGTACACATTAATGGGCATCAGTGTGATATGTGCATGTATAGCACCTATTGATAGAATCCAACACTTCACCCCACAACTTTTCCCAATCCCTAATGATCACTAATATACATTCAGGTTGACTTTTTAAAAAATAAGATTTAAACTGGGTGGTGGTGGCACACGCCTTTAATCCCAGTACTTGGGAGGCAGAGGCAGGCAGATTTCTGAGTTTGAGGCCAGCCTGGTCTACAGAGTAAGTTCCAGAACAGCCAGGGCTATACAAAGAAACCCTGTCTCAGAAAACAAACAAACAAACAAACAAACAAAAATTTAATTATTGCTGGATTTGGGTGTTATATCTGCATCTACAGCTGTACAGCAGAAGGCATCAGAATTCATGTAGTTACAGTTATAGATAGTTTTGAGCTACCATGTGGGTTTGGGGGACTTGAACTCAGGACCTTTGGAAGAATACCCAGTGCTCTTAATCGCTGAGCCATCTGTCTAGCCCCACAGGTTGATGTTTTAAAGTTTCTCCTTATGACAAAAAATTATTCAATGCATTTATTTCTATTTCTGTCTCCTTTTCAAATTATGTTCTCCAGATCCACCATTGTTACTGTAACTGATGGTATTATAACACTCCATTGTGGGTATGCACAATGTTTCCATTACCCACTCTCCTGTTGATAGGCTAGTTCTGTGTCATTGCTGCTGTGCCCAGTGTCACAGCCACCATGGGCATGCAGTTATAGCTTTGCTATGTTGATTTCATTGCCCTGAGTTTACAGCTAGAGCAAAAGGTAATTCTATCTTGCAGTTTTTAAGGAACAGCTATGTTGTTCTTTAGAGTATGTACCAAATGTTACTATTATTGTGTGTGTGCACAATGTAGTCACACTCATTTGTGGCAGTCAGAGGACAACTCGGTGAATTTCTTTCACTCTAACCACCTTTACGTGGGTTCTGGGGATCCAGTGGATGTCACCAGACCTTGAGGCACGTGCCTTTATCCATGGAGTCATCTTCCTGGCCCAGCATGCCCAATCTTACCTAGCTAATATGTTTATTATCATTTCATAAGCTACTTTGTGAGTTCTGGAATTACTGTGGATAGTGACCCTCTGGACAGGAACAGTCGAGCTGATGTGGAGCTGACAGATGTTCTCTCTAGTTGTGTAGGTTGCATCTTTTCTCTTCTTTTCCTTCCTTTCTTCCTTCCTTTCTTTCTTTCTTTCTTTCTTTCTTTCTTTCTTTCTTTCTTTCTTTCTTTCTTTCTTTCTTTCTTTCTTTCTTTCTTTCTGATATTTTCTTAATTTACATTTCAAATGCTATCCTGAAAGTTCCCTATACCCTCTCCCCGCTCTGCTCCCCTACCCACCCACTCCCACTTCTTGGCTCTGGCGTTCCCCTGTATTGGGGCATATAAATTTTGCAAGACCAAGAAGTCTCTCTTCCCGATGATGGTCAACTAGGCCATCTTCTGCTACATATGCAGCTAGAGACACAAGCTCTGGGGGTTCTGGTTAGTTCATATTGTTGTTCCTCTTATAGGGTTGCAGATCCCTTCAGCTCCTTGAGTGCTTTCTCTAACTTCTCCATTGGGGGCCCTGTGTTCCATCCTATAGATGACTGTGAACATCCACTTCTGTATTTGCCAGGCACTGGCATAGCCTCATATGAGACAGTTATATCAGGGTCCCTTCAGCAAACTCTTGCTGGCATATGCAATAGTGTCTTGGTTTGGTGACTGATTATGAGATGGATCTCCGGGTGGGGTAGTCTCTGGAGAGTCCATCCTTTCATCTTAGCTCCAAACTTTGTCTTTGTAATTCCTTTCATGGATATTTTGTTCCTTATTCTAAGGAGGAATGAGGTATACACACGATGGTCTTCCTTCTTCTTGATTTTCTTGTGTTTTGCAAATTGTCTCTTGGGTATTCTAAGATTCTGTGCTAATATCTGCTTATACCAGAAGATGTTCCAACTGGTAATAAGAACACATGCTCCACTATGTTCATAGCAGCCTTATTTATAATAGCCAGAAGCTGGAAAGAAACCAGATGTCCCTCAACAGAGGAATGGATACAGAAAATGTGGTACATTTACACAATGGAGTACTACTCTGCTATTAAAAACAATGAATTTATGAAATTCTTGAGTAAATGGATGTATCTGGAGGATATCATCCTTAGTGAGGTAACCCAATCACAAAAGAAGTCACTAGATATGTACTCCCCAGCATTTAAAAAATTTTCATTACAGAGGGCTTTCACATGCTTGGATAATATTACTTGTAGATGTGTGTGTGTGTGTGTGTGTGTGTGTGTGTGTGTGTGTGTGTAGGGAGTGGGTTCTTTATGTGTTATGTGTTTTTTGTGTGTGGCTGTATGTGGAGGCCAGAGGACAACATGAAATGCCATTCATTGGGCTATCTATTTTTGTTTACTTACTTACTTACTTACTTACTTACTTACTTACTTACTTACTGTCTCTCATTGGCCTAGAACTTGTCCAGTAGACTAGGCTGGCAAGCCCGGGAACTTTAGAGATCTGTGTATCATAACTCTGCTCCTCTTCTGCCCATCCCACTACCAATTACAAGTTCACCATGTTGGCCTGTTTTTTTTTGTTTGTTTGTTTTTTAATGTGGGTTCTGGGATAGTAAACTCAGGTCCTTGTATTTGCATGGCAAGCAGTTAACTGACAAGTCACCTCCCAGTGCCTATCCCTAGATATTTCTGTTTTTGTTGTTGCTGCTGTTACTAGGAATAACATTGATTTCATAATTTCCTTCTCTGAAACTTTGGGTTTTGTGTACAGAAAACACACTGGTTTTTATTTTCTATTTCTTTATGGATTACTAAAATTCATTTATCTGTTCTAATAGTTGATTGATGATATCTTTAGTTTTTATATATACACAATCACATCTGCAAACAAGAACAATTGGTTTCTTTCTATTTGTATGTCTTACATCTCTTCTTTTGCCCCATTTCTTGTCAACATTTTTCTCATACCATATTGAAAAAGAGAGATAAAATGGCATGCTTGCATTGCCTCTGATCTAGATTCCATTCAGTGTGACAGTGGCTGTGTGGGTACATAAATCATTTTTATTATGTGGATATAAGATACTGCATTTTTATACATAAACTGTTCAGGGGTTCTGTTATATGGCAATACTGTATTTTATCAAATGCTTTTCTGTGTTGACACAGAAGGATTTTTAACTTTTGTTGTATTGACTTGCATATGTTTAAGTGTCCTAGACTTAAACCAACTTAGTCATGCTGAATTCCTTTTTGATGTCCTATTAAATTGGATTGTTAATATTTTGTTAAACATTTTTGCATCAGGGATATTGCTTTGTATCCTGTCCCCCTTTTCCCTTCTGTCTTCCCCCTGTCCATCTATAGCCCCTCTTTTCTCTGCCTTTTATGTTCTTGCCTGATTTTTTTTTTTTTTTTTTTTTTTTTTTTTTTTTTTTTTTTTTTTTTTTTTTTTTTTTTTTTTTTTTTTTTTTTTTTTTTTTTTTTTTTTTTTTTTAGTCAAGGTTATGCTGGCCTTATAGAAGATTTTGGAAAGGCTCCCACTTTTAGCTCTATAAAATAGTTTGAGAAGGGTTGGCATGAGTTCTTTAAAAGAAGTTTGGCAAAATTCCTCAGTGAAGCTATATGTTCCTGGGCTTTTCTTTGTTAAGAGACTTTATATCATGAATTCAGTCTTGTCTCTTGTAGTGCAGCTATTTAAATGCGTTGTTGTCCTCTTGGTTTACTTTGGTAGGGCATGTGTATCTAGTTTCTCTAGGTTTCCAAACTTGTCATCACATAATCATAATGATCCCTAGTGATTCTTGGTATCCTGTGGTGTCTATTGTAATGTTTACTGTTTAGTCTACAAGTGTAGTTCTCTTCAGTCATGTCTTTTTCTGTTGGTTAATTCCAATAAAGGTTTTTCAACTTTTTTTTCTTGTCGAAAAAACTTTTTTTTGTTTCATTGAATCTTTTTCATTTTTTAAAAATATGTATTTATTTTATGTGTATGAATACACTGCAGCTGCCTTCAGACACACTAGAAGAGGGCATCAGGTTTCATTACAGATGGTAGTGAGCCACTATGTGGTTGGTGGGAATTGAACTCAGAACCTCTGGGAGAGCACTCAGTGTTCTTATCTGCTAAGCCATCTCTCCAGCCCGAATCTTTTTCATTTTTAAAGCCTTTTTTATTCATCTTGGCACTGGTGTCTGCTTCCCTTCTTCCTGCTTGTTTGGCCTTACTCTTCTAAGTCTTTGGGATATATCATTAAATTGTTTATCAAAATCTAACTAATGTCCACTGAGAGCAGCATTGCTATACATATCATGCTTAGAACTGCTATTTTTGCAGACCCAAATTCCTCAAGTTGTATTTTCAGTTTTTATTTATTTATCTATTTATTTATTTAATAATTCCCCCCTTTGTCTTAATACTTTGTCATTCTCTGCATGTAGGTCTGTTTCAATTGAATCTAGTTTGCAGTTACCTGAGCTTCCTCTATCCACATCTCTGAAGATCTGAGAAATCTCCAGTTATCATTAAATAAGGGGTTGGTTCTTCTTTCATTATCTTTCTGGAATTTCCATGATGAAGCATCTGTTTCCTTAACTGTGTCTCACATGTCTCAGAAACCCTTCCTGTGGTACTGGGATAACACCTGGGTCATGGTACATAGCAGATAGGCAGTCTATCATTGAATTACAGGCTCATAAGCTGCTGCTGTGGCCACTGCCGCCGCCGCTGCCTTTCTTCTTCTTCTTCCTCTTCTTCCTCTTCTTCTTCTTCTTCTTCTTCTTCTTCTTCTTCTTCTTCTTCTTCTTCTTCTTCTTCTTCTTACTCCTCATCTTCCTCCTCCTCCTCCTCCTCCTCTTCTCCTTCTCCTTCTCCTTCTCCTTCTCCTACTCCTCCTCCTTCTCCTTCTCTTCCTTCCCCTTCTCCTTCTTTCCCTTCCTCCCCCTCCCTTTTCCCTCTCCCCTTCCTCTCCTTCTTCCCCTCCCTCCTCCTCCTCTTCCTCCTTTTCCTCCTCCTCCTCCTCCTCATAGTTTTCTTTCTCTGGTTTATTTCAAAAGAGCTGTTCTTGGGTTTGGAAATTCTTTTTCTGCTTGGCATAGACTGTATTACATACTCTTGATTGCATTTTAGCCACTGGCTGAGAATTTCAGCTCCAGAAATTGAATTGATTCTTTTGTATGATTCCTTATTCCTACCATAAATGTTTTTCTCATTTCATTTTATAGTCTTATCTGTATCTTAACATCTAATAGAGTTTCTTTAGGATCATTCATTTGAATCTTCAAGAATTTTCTAGAATTGGAATTACCTCATCCTGTGAACTCTTCATGGACAATTACTCTGTCATTGGAGATGCTATGATCTATCTTGTCCCTATAGTGACATCTGCCACATCTAATATAACAGTTACCTCTTCCCATTCTTTGGAGCAATTTTCTTTGGAAAGCATTTT
Organism: Mus minutoides; assembly: GCA_902729485.2. Taxonomy (NCBI): domain Eukaryota; kingdom Metazoa; phylum Chordata; class Mammalia; order Rodentia; family Muridae; genus Mus; species Mus minutoides. The sequence continues at coordinate 31,377 of CACVCL010019222.1, read as the reverse complement.
TTTTTTTTTAATTTGGTGGGTTGCGGGATGTCAGTTGTATAGATAGTCTGGCTTTGATCATAGGTGACTTCACAACTATAATCTCTATGTAAATTTCTGCTATAATAATTATCACCAATGTTCGTTGTGCTTTTTGTATCCATTCATTGAATATTTCTAAGATTGGCTTTCTCCTTCTTTTAAAATGGAGCCTGTCTTTTGTTCTCTTGTTTTATTCTGCCAGGTACGGCATGGCTTCGTAAGGGAAGGTGTGACACAGTCCTGCCCCTGGAGAATTGTCAGGCCATTGATCCCCATGATCCCCATGTGTGCTGATGGTTTCTTTTGCCCTGAAGCAGATCTGCTGTCTTTACTACAATACTTTCAATCTTTCTTTCTGGGGAATATACTTCCCCCATTACTCAGAGCTGATCACAACATAGTAAATGAAGCAGATGCTAGTGATGGAGGTGGTCATGAGGCTGTGAAGAACAAGGAACAGGCCTTCTGCTTGGCCCTTATGGCCTTATAGATACCATAACCACAGGGGCTATAAAAGCCTACAAGGTCCTTTGTAGAAATAGTTCATTGCCAGGTGTGCCCTAGAATTTGGGATCATGAGGAGGCAAATATACCCTCTGGTCCAATGGCTCCTAATGTCATTAGCCAGGGTGAAGTTGGGGACATCAAGGATAGAGAGTTAAAGTGGTCTCAAAAGGAGAAGTCATGGTGAGAAAAAATAGGAATTTATATATGATTTGGGAATAAATAGTATTAGAAGGAGAGTGCATGAGGCCGTGGAATTGCTAGGATGAGGAAATAAAGATTAGAGAATTAAAAGATGATGTAGAGGCATAGAGAAAGTTAGTAATTTGTTCTAGCTATTTGAAGAATTGGAGATGATAATGACTGGAAAAATATTAGAGAGAGCTAACTGCTTTACTTACATAAATTTCAAAACTTTGTAAGGAATTATTTTAATTTTAGTAGTCTGTCATCTTTCTGTTCTTACACGAAAATAGCTACTAAAGACTGCTGTCTGCTATACCAAGAAACCACAAAAGCTGTGCCCAGCTACCTGTGAAGAACAGGCTGTGTGAACCAATAAGGAAATATGCTTTTGCTTTGTGTTTAGTTTCTGCTCTAAGGAAATGGGGCTTCGGACTATTGATCCGGGATTCATAGAATTTATGTAAATTTAAGAACTTTTGAAGATTACTAACAATGATTAGGGCCTTGATGATGTAACTTTGGTCATTTAAAGACTGGTTCAGGCTCTCTGGTTGGGAGAAGGCTAAAGAATAATGAGAAAAGAAAAAAAAAAGGAGAAGAAGAAAGAGTGGTAAGAATCTTCAGGGAAGAAAGGCAGTATCTGAATGTACACTACTGCTGCATCCACTACTGACTCTGAGTCATTAGTGAATCAGTGCCACTCCCGTTCCTGTCCTTCTCACCCTCCCCATGCTGAGGCTGGACCTCGGCATTATTCTCCATGGCAATAGCTGGCACAAGACACTTTAAGTTAGTTAAGTTGGCTCTTCTCCCTAGGAGAGGCATTTTGACCTATAATAACCTCTCTTGTGATGGTTCCTAAGACTCTAAACTCAAATCAATATGGAGCATCTGTCTCATGAATGGTGTGTCTTACGAACAAGGATCTCAGAGGACATGATTTCAACACAGGAATTTTTTAAAGATTTAGTTATGTATAGGAGTATGTGTGTATGTATGTGTGTATGTATGTATGTATGTATGTATGTATGTGTAGTTATGTGTATGTGAGTGCAAGTGCCAATAGAAGCCAGAGTCATTGAATCTCTAGTAGCTGGAGACAGTTGTGACCTGCCTGATATAGGGGCTGAGAATTGAACTCAGGTCCTCTGTAAGAGCAGCAAGTGCTCTTAACCACTGAGATGTCTCTCCAGCCCAAAACAAAGAAACCTGTCAGACACAAACATTCAGAGCTCAGCACACCTCAGGGATTCCACAGTCCTTGTCTTTATTGCTCTTTCCCTAGACAACCAACAATCCCAGATTTAGCACCTGAAGTGCTACTCACCAGAAGCCCCCTAATAAGCCAGACTTTTAAATACCAGTTAATATTATACATCCTCTTCCTAAAGCAGCTGCCAAAGCACTTTACCATAAGTTTCCACTTTGTTACTGAGCCTCATGACTGATCTGAGTTCACCAGAAGTTGTAGTGGACACATCTTAGCATCATTCTCTCACCTCGGGTCCCACCATCACTTTTTTTTTTTATTCTTTGCTTTCTAATTATGACTTTACACACTTGAGAGAGAGCTTCAGGTTCCCTGGGAAGCTTTCTTTAAATCCTCACCAACCCCACCCTCAGACCTTCCGATTCAGTGACTCTCAGATGACTCCTGAACTTTACAGTTTCCAGGTCACAGTTGCTGAGGCTGCTCCCCTGGCTGAGCTCCAGTCCATGAGAACTCCCACCCCCAAGCCTATTCATATTCTCAAAGCTAGAGCCTGGGAGAATGGTGCAAACAAGGCCTGTAGGGCTGTTGAAGTCACTGGACTTTTGCTTCAAGAACTTCCCATAGATGATTGTCAAGTGTATCCTATATATTCCCAGAGCCTGGTTCTGTGTCCCAGACCCTCACTCAAGTAAACACAACATATATTTGTTCAGCTTTCCTCTCTCCCTCGCTCCCTGTTTTGTTCTTCATGGCATTTCCTCATACATAAGCCATCTGTACCTAAGTCTTCTGCTTGAGTGGATCCCTAATGATGTCAGAGACTTGTGTCTGAATCCTTCGGTCCCTTGAGTCCCATCACTGATTTTTCTTAGGATGCTCACGCCTCATCACAGAAAGAGCTCACAGATATAAAGTCAACTTAACTGAGACAAAGGACAGTGAATGTTGTATCTGCTCATAGCACTGTTTCTGTCTCTTCTGTGGTACTCATCTATTTTGACTAATTGTGCAACTCTGCATAGCTGCTGTCTCTCCTACTACACTTTGTCTCCTGGATCTAGCTTGTTCACCATAATTGCTTTTGTGTATAAAATTATACTTGCTAAGTAATAGGCACTATTTGAGCAATTTGGAATGAATGACCTGATGAACCATTTTTAGACACCACTTAATATTATACTACACATTTATGAAGCTGTTTACAAAAATGCTTTACTACAAATTTTCATTTCATTATTCAAAACCACAAGAAGCAGAAAACAGTTTTGCTATTTTTTTTTTATAGAATTGATCAAGTAGCTATTATGTTCTTCCAGGCTCTTTGCTAGAGATGATGATACAGAGATCTAAAAGAAAATTCCTCAGCAGCTGGGGATATAGCTCAGTAGTAGAGTCCTGTAGTGCCTGACATGCTCAAAACCTTAAGGATAGCCAAGTATAATGACACATACCTTTAAGTCCAGCATCCAGGAGGCAGAGGCAGGCAGATCTCTGTGAATTCCAGGGCAGCTAGGGCTATATATAGAAACCCTATCTCAAGCAAGCAAGCAAGCAAGCAAGCAAGCAAGCAAGCAAGCAAAGAAACAAACAAAAAAACCACTCATGTTTCACACACACACACACACACACACACACACACACACACACACACACTCTTAAACTTCAGTGTACCTTCAGACCCTGTTAATCTGTAGATTCTTTTTTTTTCATTAGATATTTTCTTCATTTACATTTCAAATGCTATCCCAAAATACCCTATACCCCCCCACCCTACTCTCCTACCCACCCACTCCCATTTCTTGGCCCTGGCATGCCTCTGTACTGGGTGGGGCATATAAAGTTTGCTATACCAAGGGTCCTCTCTTCCCAATGATGGCCGACTAGGCCATCTTCTGCTACATATGCAGCTAGAGACATGATCTCTGGGGGTTCTAATTAGTTTATATTGCTGTTCCACCTATAGGGTTGCAGACCCCTTCAGCCCCTTGGGTGCTTTTCTGTGCTTTTACCAATTCTACAGGTCATAGGCTCATGCTATTGGTCTGGAGATGTTGAGAAGAAAGATCTAGACTAGGAGTCTCAGCTTGGGTTGCACAGTGAAATCTGCAATACTGATTGCTGGTTGCCATCATGAAAGACTAAGTTGGTTGGTCAGGATATTTGAAAACTTCCCAAGAGAGGGGACTAGGGTGATGACTGAGTCAGTAAATTCTTGCCACACAAGCATAAGAACCTGAGTTTAGATACCATGTAACCACATACAACTCTAGGTACAGTTGTAGGTCGCCTCTATAGTTGCAGTACCACAGAGACAATAGTAGGAGGCTCTCTGAGGCTTATTGGCCAGTCAGATTAGCCAAATCAGTAAGATCCAAGTAGAATTAGGAACTAACCTAATAATAAAACCAACAGGAAACAAACAAACAAAAACACAGAAGGTGGAAAGAGATGAAAGAAGACAACATGGCAACTTCTGGTCTTCATACACATGTGTACTTACATACATGTACTTACATGCATGTACATACCAAAAAGGAAAGTTGATACTACTATTTGTCTAACTGTTCCAGAGTTGTGGTCTCAGTACTTCAAGGTACTAAATGCCCTTGGAGGACATATTACATCATTATACCGGACACCATCCCTTACTGTCTTAAGTTGGCGAGTCTCAAGGAAAGCCTGAGAAACTTCATTGTTAACAAGGCTCCAGGTACTAATGATGCCATGGACTTTGTGAAGCATCATGCGGACCACTACTGTAGAATCAAAGACAGCCGGGTAAGTGGATGACTGACAGAAAGATGTGGAAGCATAGCCGTAGGACCATTATTTGAAGAGGGTATAAGCCCACGGGAAGGATCACAGACAGAAATAGTCCTGCCTAGAGAGACCACAGAGAGGGCCAGAGGTGAAAATGCATTCCAAAAACTCTAACATTCTTGAAGCACAAACACAGAGCAAGGCAGTTACTACAGGACACAAGGTTTAATCAATGGCCTTGGGGATAATGATGATGATGAAATGATAATGATGACACACATCAAAGCAAAAGGGCATTCGATATTCTTCTTTGTCCCTGTCAAAGCAATGGGGGTGCGGGGGGGGGAGCAGTAGAGTAGGTGGGGCCAAGTTCTGTATACTATTAGCCTAGAGGACAGTAACAACATAAATAACTGGATGCATCCAGAAATAACTAGACTCTGTTAAAGTGACAACACTAAGGCCATAAATCTCAGTGGGGCAGTGGTAGAGAGATTTAGTAGGATGGAAAGAACAGAAGTGTCAATCTGCCAATAGCACCAATCAGTTGTTGGGACTTCACACAAGCTATGTTATCTTCATCACCTAAATTGATGACTATACCAAATAAACATAGACCAGAATGTTTGGGACAGGGTGATCATGAGGAGGGAGGTGGGGTAAAGATTCAAGAACACTGGGGTTCTTAGGTAAGCAATTAGGCGTACAGTTCTGCAGCTGGGGAGATGTGGTCCAAGCATAAGGAAGGTGCCCAAATTGTGTAGAGAGGGTACTCAGAGTGAAATTCAGAGTTCACCACGTCTCAGATCCTATCAGTATATGTAAAACTATCCCCAAATTCTGAGGTTTACAGGAACAGTGGTTGTTGATTCAGTCAGCAGTCTGTCTTGCCCCGAGGACACAGGGACCGCCCACATCTGTTCTACACACTTCCAGAAAGGGTGAGCTGAGTAGAGGGAGAGGCTCCACTTCCAACACGGATTTGAAGACCTTCTGAGAAGTACAAATTACATGCCTAGCAAGTGGTGAGAGCTGCCAGTCAGAGCTCTATGTCTGTAGCCTGTGGGACAGAGGCTTCTAGGATGTTGGGGGAGGGCTTCTTTCTGTGCTCCCTAACAGTGATGCCTTGGGGCTTGACAGAACCATGCTGAACCATGCTTAAAATGTATCCACTGTATGCTCTCTTACAAAGTCACAGAGCCACTCTCTAGGTGTTTACAAGCTCAGCCCCATCCTAAAGGGAGAGAACCTACTTCCACCTCTTATTCTCAATGGAAGGCATGTACCAGTGACACTGTGAGATCAGTGCATGGACAGGAGGTCATCTTTGATAGCTACATCTCGAATGTGACTCCTCCTCCTCCTCCTCCTCCTCCTCCTCCTTCTTCTTCTTCTTCTTCTTCTTCTTCTTCTTCTTCTTCTTCTTCTTCTTTGTTTTAAATGAAAAGCCCAGAAAAGAAAGGAGCCTGAGTATTGTGACCTGAAGCCTTATGCTCTTTTCCTCTGTGGTCAAGCTTCTCATTGTTCATATGCAGCCTGTCAGCAGTGCAGAGTAGGAGCCCCAGACTTGGAGCCCGGAATTTAATACGATGCCTGAGTTAGCTATCTGCACTGTGTGTGACAAAATGGTTCTTTGGGCCATAGTGTTTTCTCTGGCTACAGATGCTCAGGGCTCCATCCAAGTTCTCAGTTGCTATGTGACATCCCCTGAGCCTCCTCTCCAACTCCATTTCACACAAAGTGTCAAACCTGTGTTCCACAGAGATACCTGAGAGGCAGGTGCAAGGGTTTCTGGAGCCATGTGTAGTGTACTCATTTCTCACACGCTAATCCCTGGAAGGCTTTTGTTAATTTTTTTTAAATGTGGAGTAGGAAGAACAGAGCATCTTTTTCTAGGGCATGGAAAACATCATCTGACAGTGGGGTGGGCTGGTCTCAGCTGACTGGCAGACTGACACCAGGGAAGAGCCACCCAGTTCCTTACCTTCCAGCTCAATGACACTGCTTTGGGGAAAACAGAAGGTACCGGAAACACCTTCCTAAATTCCATTAATCCTTATGAGTGAAGATACAGGGTCTTAAGCCATCTGCTTTGGGGCAATGGATAAAGAAATAGCATGTGTCGTCACTGGCCAGAATTCTATACAGCAAGAAAACATGGGTGGATCCTTTGGAATAAATCGAAATAAATAAATCAAAACCCACAGCCCTTCTGCATGCTAATGAGGAAGGCCACTAGTCGATTGTGGATACTCATAACCTAAAGGCTGATGTCACCCCAAACTGGCATCACATGTTCCCTATTTACCCATTGACAATTTTGAACGCCGACGCTGTGCCAGGCATTGCAGATGTAACACTGAAGAGGCTCCACCCTGCATGGAGTAGGAATTAGCTGTAGAAGTGGAAAGGGTCAGGAAACCAGATCCAAGCCCAACTTCTTTAGGCTCAGAGTAATTGCCCCTGGCCTCTGCCGTTGTGCAGCTGTGATTGGCAGGCCTGAACAGAGATAGGTTCACATATGCCTTGGCCAGCCTCATGCTGAGTGACCGACCATATCACAGCTCTTGCTTAGGGGACAGCTCCCTCTTGATGCTGCAAGGCCATGGGCCTGGGTGTCCCCACTGACAATTGGCATTTCTGCATTACCCCTTAAATTCTCAATATAGACAAAAGGCCCTTAAAATAGCTGGATATCTCTGGATGCTAAGGAGAGTTTTAAGAACTAGAGTTGCTCCTCTGAGTCTCAGCGTGCACTCTCTGACTCTCTAGGATCCCAGGCCAGGCTCCCTGACTGTGTCACTGCCTTAGGTGTCCTTCTGCCATGTCAGTTTGATACAGTCATCTGGCAACCTTGCTGAGAGAAATGAAGATGAAGATGAGGTACCTTCTGATTCTTTGGAGGGTTGTGTGCTAGAGTTAAAGAGTGGTCGTGTCTGGCAATCATCCTGATACTGTGCAACTGGACCAAAGGTAATGTTGAATGGCAGATTGGGTCCCCAGCAGAGTCTACCAGCTTGTCTTATAAGTAAGTTCGCCACACCCAGCCATTAGTACTGTCTATGGTTGCCTAGTGGCATGGCTGAGTAGTTGCCACTGAGACTAGTCCCTCAAACCTGCTGACCTGTCTTGCCATCTACAAGACAATTGCAAACTCACCCCTGATCAAAACTATGGTTTCTAATAGACTGGGAAATTCATAGACCAGGGATACCTATCTACCCCCAGTCTCGTAGCCTAGCCTACAGCAATCCTGATCTAATTGTTCTACAGTGCACCATGGGTACTGAGATTCATAAATGCTTGCAGGCAACACAGATGGGCTGCAGGCCCCAACGGGTTAACTGGAGCATCTTTAGTGCCTTCCTCTTGTCTCCTTCCCAATTCAACCATGTGACTGTCATTTTTAGATCTGGAATTTGCAGCTGATTCCTGCAGCTGCTTTGGGAAACAGATTTTAAGGCGAAAGTTAAAATGCACAGCTGAGAACTGTGACTCCCCCCCCCTCCCCACCACCCAGCACATTTATATGCAAATAGCCAAGAGCCTTGTTTTTGCAACCATTAAAATTGAATCCCAAACTGAGTTATCTTTTTTGCACTGTTTAACCTTCCCTGCTTTTCCCCCTTTGCTTTTAGGGGCACATTCCTACCAACCTCTTGCTTTTCTTCTGCATACCCATGCTCAGCCATTTGCCACCTCCTTATTAAAGAAAACAGATTATGTTTCATTTCCTTCGAGCTGTGTTTGCTAGGAGGTTTCTTTTTAGTATTTGCCAATTTCTACAGGGAAAGAACTATTCTCTTCTGTAGGATTAAGATAAAATCTGTCTGAAAAGGAAGCTAAGGGTAGACATACACGTGTCCAAGGCTGGGGCTATCCTGTGGTAATTTTAAGATGCTATCAGATCCTTTTTCGTAGGGGAAAGTAATGATTTTAGAGGCAAAGTCCTCCATCTACCTATTGTCTTCTTCTAAGATGGAGACTCACATACTGCTAGAGAATTCAACAGTATCTAAAAGGCTGGTAAAAAGTACACCTACTAGGTTCCTAAACCTAGGATAATGATAATGATGAGATATGGCCAGAAGAATGGTGGGATATTTTCTCTCTCTCTCTCTCTCTCTCTCTCTCTCTCTCTCTCTCTCTCTCCTTCTTCCTTCCTTCCTTTTAAAATATGCTAGCGTTCAAATAATATACAAATCCACCAAGATGGATCACTGGGGAAAGGCACTTGCCACTGAGCCTGAGGACCCAGTTTCCATCCTTGGAACCCACACACATGGTGAAAGAAGAGAATGTACTTCTGCAAGCTATTCTCTGACCTCTGACCTCTCCATGACCATGTAAACACACTGAATGCAATGATTTAACTTTTTTAAAATTTAATTTTATACTCATTGGTCTTTTGCCTGTGTGTTTGTCTGTGCACAACATGCATACCCTATCTCAACAGATGTCAGAGGTGGGTGTTGGATCCCCTAGACCTAGAGTTCTAGACTGTTGTGAGCTGCCATGGGGGTTACTAGGTATTGAACCTGGTTCTTCTGAAATCGTAAGTGCTCTTAATTACTGAGCTGCCTCTCCATGTCCAATATATGTTTTAACTATGCAAAATGAGTCCTAAATGGTGTTGCATGCCTTTAATCCATGTACTGAGTCAGGGTCTGGGTGGGAGTATCTGTGCCTGAGATAGTGGCAGGATGGGTATGTGTGTGTGGGGAGGGGGGGAGAATCACTGTGAGTTTGTTCAAGGATTGGCCTACATGGCAGCAAGTTCCTGGCCAGCTAGCCAGGGCCATCTAGAAAGGTCTTGTCTTAAATTTAAAAATAGGCAAAAAAAAAAAAAAGGCAAATGAAGCATAATTCATTTATTTGTGTCTTTCATGAACCTTTCCAAATGTTCATCCTTTCTTGTTTCCATAGCAATAGTGTCAAGATCAATTGGGGGACATTCTTTAACACTAGTTATGGTTCTTTTCCAGAGTCTACAATGAATTAGTTTTGTCTTCATGGATTCCTTGGATCTGGGACAATTAATTTCTTGGTTTTTCTTTGTCTTTAATGACCTTGACATCTTGGAAATGTGACAGGCCTCCCATTTATAAACTTCCCTTCCTTTGTTATTTTATGGAAGGGTAGGGATCCCGAGACAATTTGATTGTGCAGCTAGAATTGAGAACATTGACCCAAGGTAATTGAGGACAAAGCCTTGTGCTTGGTAAATTGCCTCTAGGGATCATGAGAAACAAAGTAATAGTGACTAGAGGAGAGTGTGGCCAGCAGAGCCCAGATCTATCTGTGTACTCTTTCTCTAGAGCTTTCTTCAGAATGGCTGCTCTCTATTGTCCCCTCTCTTCCTCATATTAAGATCACAGATTAGAGAATCCATTTGGCACTGGCTCATCTTTCTCATACCATACTGACATGGAGTCACTTTCAAAACTGGATCATGTCCCCACTTTTGCTGAACACCAAGGAGAGAAAGCTGAGTGTAGGCTCCTGTTCCTGTAGACTCTCCATGACAGGGCTTGGGCTTCTCCTAACTGCTCCTCTCACTACAATGGCAGTTCTCAGAGGTTCAGAGTAAGCCAATCACCTCCAGGCCTTTGCCTTTCCCTGTATGGGACAGTTTCAGGTGGCTGGATGCACGCGTGGAGTCTGCTAATCCTCAATGGCTTCCACTCTGGGTTTGCTTTCCTTCTTCCTGTGTTTCCTTTGCTTTCTCCCTCATCATGGGAAGCTCTGCCTGAGCCCTTAAGACCCTCCAGAAAGGAGGGCAATGAAAAGAAAAAGCGTAGAGAATGTAACAAAAAAAAATTGGTTAAGAGGAGACTTATGGCATTTAATTATGCCAAGTTTTCTTTGCCTTTACTCCTGTCCAGTCTCCCTCTTTGTAGATTGCTGGCCCTTTCTAGGCCTTTACATCTTTCTATTAGAATTCATCTGTTTCTTCTGCACAGGGAAATATGGCCCTGGAGAAGAGCCAGCCAATACATCCCTCGCTGCAGCAGGAGCACGCTAGCAGCAGTCAGCCAAACACACATCCTTTCTCTTTTATTCTTGTCACAACTAAAAATGGAAAGAAAGTTTGGGTACCCAGTATGACCCTGGTAGATTTTGAAAAAGTTAAAGTTAAGTTTCTCTCCTGGCTGCTAAAAAGAAGAAAGGAAATCAAATACCATTTTCTCCTTAGGGGGTTATAGGGTAGGGAGATGATACCATTATTTCTATGTACCATGAAATGCACGTGTGCAGGTATGTGCATAACATTTACATTTATATTACATTCTTAACTGGTAAATAATTGCCATTATGTTCTAGATATGACATCCATGGCTATGAAAGGGGAAGTCAGGCCGTAAGGCTGATATTTAAACCTTTGCTTTCAAATGTTCCAACACGGCTGTTCACTGGGTCTAGTTTTTGAATAGCTGCCTGGAAACCCAACAGACAGAGAAGCTGGCCCCTCGTGGGCTGTACCAGCTTCTAGTTACTTTAGGGAATTGAAATGCACAGATATTCTGGCTTATGAAATTGAGAATTAGATGCATGGCTTAAAGATCCTCAGGACTTTTTACCCTTCCTAGCTGTCAAGGGATCATGCCTGTCAATCACTTCAGTATAACACAGTTGTTCTCAAAGGCTGGCCCCGAGGGCAACAGTAGCAACTGTATTACCTGGAAGTTGTTAGAGGCATAAAGTTCTGACATTTCTTCCCTGGATTCCTAAATCAGAAGCTACAAGACATAGAGCCTAAGTTGAGGTCCAGGATCTGGGACTCAATAGTGTCTGAGGCAATTCTGTTGTTGGTCCAAGTGGAAAAGCCTCCAGCCTAAGTAGTTAGGATAATAACTTCAGGATGCTTACTTGATGTGGGGCCTTGTGCAAATCATTATTTCCTGGTACTTTAGGTGGCTCATCTTAAAGTTGGAGTCAAAGCAGTAAGTGCCTCATTGTTATGAAAATGGAGTTAACTTATGAACAGTTATATAACCAGTGAAGAATGCTATTTAAAATTAAATGTTTATAGATTTTTCTGTTCATATTAATTATACTTTTCCATTTACCCAAACAAAAGCCTAGTATATTTTCTAGCCTTTTACTGGTTGGGATGCTTTAGAGAGCACTCAGAACCCGTGAGGATGATGTTGCCCAAGCCTAACTAGGCTGTTAAAGAGTCTCCTCTAACTGTGTAATGCCAATAACTGGTATCAGATGAAGTGAAACCAAAGACCCTGTTTCTGGCACAACCCAGACCTCTCTGCCAAGCAGCTGATAACCACACACCAGATGCCTGTGCCTTGTGCTTTGCAGATAAAGAGGCCTGTGACCAGCTCTCTTGAGTCCTTTATTCCTTTGCAAAGTGGATGATTGCTTAGAGAGGATGATCATTCAAGACACATTGACATTTACCTAGCGTTTGCCTCCTGACTTGCTACACAGAATCTGAAGGCACAGACAGGAGATTGATGGGTAAGGAGGCCCAAACAGTCAGCACAAGGCTTTTGAGCAGAAGGTTGAGAAAGTGATTGTTATTCAGGACACAGCCTAGGCTTTTCCACAGGCCAGGGATGTTTCTTCTATGGAACATTTCAGGAGGCTGCATGTAGAGTGAGTGTCTTCTCACCCTGGTACCTTGGTATCAGAAATAAGCCCATCTGGCTCAAATTTTCCAGATACTGAGAGAAGGAGAATAGGATTTCAAAAAAAAAAAAAAATTAAGAAGAAAGGGGTGTTATCTCTTGATGCAAAACATAATGAAGTGTGTTTAAGGCAAATCTGGAACACTAATACTACATAATATGTAGGGACAATTGAAAATGAAGAAAAGTACAGGTATTGAGTTTGCCTTGCTAAGAATCAGCTCACACACTTAAAGCACAGTAGCCAAGTCAGTGCATTAGGAAACGGCAGGATGAGAGGTAACCTAGAAGATAAATCCTTGTATAAATACAAAATGAGCATGTGTTGAAGTTTAAACTCAGGATAAAGGGTCTTGTTTTGCCATTTAATAACTGGTCCTAAAAATATTTTGAAAGCTAAGTCCAGCTGCTTCTCACTAACCACCAAATAACAAAATAAATTCAAGCTGTATTAAAGGTATAGGCAGATACACAGAGCCACATATAAACACAGATGGAAGAAGATGGGGAAGAAAGGACAAACCTAAAGACATCTGGGCAGGTTCTTATGGTTAGACAAAGTAAAAAAAAGGTGCCCATTTAGGGCTTTATCTAGACAATCAACTCTCTTGTGCTAGGCGTTCTTAAAAAAAAAAGAGAGAAATTGATCCAGGAATACAGACAAGACAAATAGTCTATTCTATTCTGCTATATCTTCAAGATTCCTTTTAGATTAAATGTAAATGCTATTTAACAATGTTTGTGGTATATATATATATATATATATATATATATATATATATATGCATGCCATAGCATGCCTATAGAGGTTAGAGAAGAACTTTTAGGAGTATTTTTTTTTCCTTCTAATTTGCTGAGGTTTTTTGTTTGGGCCATGTTGGGGATACTGGGCCTAGAAGCTTCCAGAAAAACTCCTGTCTTGTCTCATCTTGCTCTAGAAATCCTGAGATTACAGATGGACAGCATGACATCTAGCTTTCTTGTTTGTTTGTTTGTTTGTTTCAGTGATTGAACTGAGCCATTAGGGTTGTACTGCAGGTGAGTTTACCTGCTGAGGCACCTCATTGGCTCAATATCCCCACATTCCTTTCTACCGAGACTGCAGAATAGCATTCTTGCATTATCACATAGTCTTAAGCCCCTGTTAAGTGTTGAACTGCTTTGTTCAACTAATACATTCAGGTGACACTCCTCTCTGAGCTGGTGACTTGCTTGGTCTGGGAGAATGGAATCGGTAGGCTGAACCTGAGCATACAGCAGGCAGCAAGCTAGATCATCATCAGACACATTCATTTTCCAGCCACTTGTTCAACCAAACTATAGCCCCCAGGAGATAGAGTCTCCTCAGTTGACTGATTTATGTTCAATAATCTATGGGCACAATTGATGACACACATTCCATTTTGGGTGTAACTCAGAGTAATGTCTTCTCTGGTTGCTTCAGTGGTCTTGGGGCTTCTTGCTGAAAGGGACAGTATGCCAAGATGGCAGATTAGAAGAATTCTGCTTAACTTAGAGGCTGTGATACAAATGATAGCCCAATATAGAAGTTTCATCGCCTTTTGATGGTAGTTTGACCATGCCTCCTAATCCTAACATTATCTACCTTTAGATCAAATGATTTGTCTCTATTACATGAAGTTTTTGCTTGTTTGAGCCAGGATCAATGAATGCATCCTTCCTGTTCCTTCTTTCATACTCAGTATAAGCTGAATATACTTTCTGTACAGCAAGGTATATCCCACTATAATTTTCTAAAAATACTTATGTATGAACATTCTGCCTATATCTGTGCATGTGTACTTACTGCCTGTGTGCATATGACTATGTAGGTAAGAAGGTGTTGGATCCCCAGAAATGTAATTATGGATAATGGTGAGATATCTTGTGGGTGCTGGGAACCAAACCTGGGTCATCTGAATGAGGAATAAGTAGTCATAACTGCTAAGCTAACTCTCCACTCTAGTTTTGCAAGCAGATTTGATGCTCCTTCTTCAGTCATCATGCTTAGCATCATGCCGATTTCATGACCATAGCTGAACTCATTTCTCCTTTATAACATTCCCACCAAGGAGAACACACACACACACACACACACACACACACACACACACACACGTCTTTCATTCAGGAGGCTATCTGTCCTACAAAAAGGAACATGCCAACAACTTCCCAGAATAAAAGTTACAAGCAGAGTTCCTTCCTTCAACAAATACTTAATATCTGCTTCACATGTGCCAGGTCCAGCCTTGGAACTTGGGTTCTTCAATGACAAAATCAAAGGTATTGCCTACCTTTTCTAAGAGAGTTAAGTCTTTTTCATAAGTTTTTGAAATGAGTTTAATAAGCAAATCATTTAACTGCTAAGGAGAAGGGGTTTGGGGAGGAAAAAGACTTACTGGTATGGGGGTAGGGCTAGGAGTAGTTTGTATCATTGTAAAGGGCATCTGTGTGATGCTCACTGAGAAAGCTTTGAGAATATTCCAAAATGATGAGCAAAGTTACCATGTGACTCACCAGGAAAAGAACATTCTAGAAAAGTCAGTGAAATGCTTTAAGAAGAGAAAGAAACATGGCTGATGTACCTTAGGAGCCTGGTATGATGAAGCCAGTGGGGAGAAAATAGCAGAGCTCTGTGTCAGAGAGCATACCCATGGGACCCTGAGGACACTGATTCATTTTAATTTTGGCTAGAAATGGTGGCATACAAGTATTGTTACAACATTTGAGAGATAGAGGCCAGAAGATCAGTTGGCCTTGGCCAGTCACAGCTATCCAAGTGTTCAAGGCCATTCTGAACTACATGAGAACCTGTCTCAAGAAGTGGGGTGGGGTAGAGAACAGGAATGAGAATGAATGTAAAACAGAAAATGACTTCAAACCTATCCCAAGAGCTACTTGAAAGGGGAATTTAATAAATCTCATGACTGATAGAAAAGGCTACTGAAATCATCATGGTAACCTACTCATTGGAATTGGTGAAGTTCTCTCTCCCAGCAAACATAACAAATTAGAGAAATTACTGATTGGTCCAGTTTGGGTGACAAGTCTTTCTAAACCAATCATTGAGGTCCTGTAATTCACTGGCCTGGTCATATGGCTGTCATCTTTTGGCCAGTCTAGGATTGGAGCACCTTTAACCAGAAAAGCTGAACAAGGTTTTTTTTACTAGGCTAAAAGATTTCATCAGAGGCAGAAGCAGAAATGAAGTTCAACAGGTATTGTCAGCAACAAAAGACATGGATGCCCACATGAAGGGAAAGAGGTTTTCTTTCACAGAGAGATAAAAATGACTGTGTGTCAGAAAATATCACAATCACAATTATGACGTGAAATACAAGTGGAAAAATTTATGCAGGAAACATGACAAAAAAGGTAAAACTCTCTCTATATAAAGAAGCAGCTTATAAATATCAATAAAAAAGCAAAATCCCAGTGATAAATGACCAAAAGAACATGAACAGATTAATTTCCCAATCACAAAATACAAGCAGCTGACAGAAATCTGTCCACCCTCATTAGTAAATGAAGATGAGATAGTTAAAGTAATAATGAGAAACAATTTCTTATGCTGACATGTTTAAGTGTCCATGTTTATAGTGGCCTCAAGGTCAGTGAGGGCCCCACAAAGTGGAAATTCTCATTTTATAATTGCTAGCAGTATAACTTTGTAACATAATTTGGTGATTAGTGCCAAATATTCATTAACCCTGGGGCATCTCCTGAAAGTGTAGCCTGGTGTAGAACAAAACTGTAGTTAAAAAAAAAATGATAATGCTAGTAGTTTTCATTTAAAGGAAGAAAGACTCAAGTTGAGTGTCATACAACTATACAACAGGGAAGTGATACAGTAGACCTCCACCATTATTATGAAATATTTTAAATGACTTGGGGAAATGACTGAGAAGAACATGCATGTGACACACCCATCTGAAGAAAAAATGGATATCCATGACACAGGGTATGTTTCATTCAACATTGAAAATAATATAAAATGAACATAAATTAGAGATATTACCTGAAGTTACTTACGTGATTTTATCAATTCTCACTCATTATTTTGATGGATTGGTATGTAGAAGAAGAGACAGCCATAAAGAATCTTATCAGTAGTTGTTTATTCCATGCACTGTCTCTGTGTGTGTGTATTTGCTCTCTTGTATGGTTGGCAAATTAAAAATAAATTTGATATGGGATAAGCAGCTTATCCATAAAATTTCATTTTAGTATACTTAAATTTTCTATTGCTACCAAAATTAAAATTATTCATGATAGGTACTTAAGATTTACCCATTTTTATGGAATTTCAAATAAGAAAAAATATCTTTGTTCAGTACTCATTTTTTTATTGCTAAACTGCTTAATTTAATGTACTCTCTTAAAATTTTTAAGTAGAAAAATATTGTAATACAAAGTTAAATATTTAAGAATATCACATAATTATAGTTTTAGTTACTATAACTTTAATATTTATATTGATTAGTTAAGTATTGGTTTTATTGCACAGTAATTAGAAAATAGGCCTTTTATCTAAGAAGTACAAAAACTATTACACAACAAGAAATAGGATCTGTAGGGAGCTTGCACTTTGAATCTGGATAGCTGAATGTTTATGTAAAATGAATACTCAACACTGAAACAGACAAATTAATTTAACTAAAAAGCTAATTCTTCTCTGTGGTCCTATATTTTTCCTGGGAAATGTCCCTGCATAGTGTTGTGTTTGAGTACTGGTTGAAGTGTCAGCAGAGAAGCATCAGTGATATGAAGAGTCTTGAATAGTTGGGTATAAAAGAAACATTGTATCTAGCAGGGCTTGAATCAACTCACATGATCATCTTTATCATTGTGAACCATTGTGTTAAGAATGCTGGCTAAAACATGAGACTGTGCTGCCTGCTTTTTATTTCCTCTTCAAATTTTATTTACTACTGGAAACATGTTCCTCTAATGTGGCAGCTTAGCTGTCCTTAGGCTGGCATTTTATGAAAGATCTCACTTGGTTGCCTACAAGAACAACTGGAAAACTGGTACACTTGTTCTGGAAGGGATGGGAATCTAATTTTGTGTAATGATTATGTATATCCACTTTGGAAAGAACATTGAGGTTTTTCCCAGTGATTTTTGGAAGCTCTGTGCCACACTTTGAACCATTTTTGTAATTTTATCTATCATGATTCTGACAACAGTAGAGTGAAGGTGTGTCTGCCATAGTCACACATCCAGTGACGAAGCTTGCCAAGGACTGGCCTCAGTCAGCCCTCCTCAATCCGCAGGAGAAATCAAGGTCCAGGTCAGGTGGGCAGGAGTTGGTGAGAAATGACTAACAAATATGGACACAAGGGAGTGTGCTGTATCTGAATGTATTTCTGTCAAAGTGAGCATCAGTCCTTTAAGTGACTTTTACACAAAACAGAGGAATGCGTACTTAAAAGCTAACAGGAACCAACTGGGATAAAATTCAATGTTAACAACTGGGATCAAAAGCAGCCCCACCTAAGGTCAGCTTAATCTTAGAATTGTTCCAATTCTAGTCTATTATATAGTCCACCTTCCTCCTAGGCCATTGTAAATTCCTGTGTATGGGAGTAACTCAGTTATCCATAGTTCTAAGTATTTCCTCTAGTTCCTCCTTAGACCGCAACTTCCCTTCTTCCTAGGTCATTGTAAATTCCTGTGTAGGGCAGTGACTCAGCTATCTATGCTCAGGGTCGGCTCAAGGACTGCCTAGGACTGGTGAAAAATTTAACTTAGCTATATGTCAAAATCAATCCTTAGAGTCACTTATAATAAAGCAATATTGAGGGAAAAGCACACAGATCCATTTAACAACTAAAGCATTTGTTATATGGGATGCCACGGTTCCAGGAGACTAAGTTTCTGTGAACTTTTGCCTCAGGGCTACGTCCAGGTTTCTAGGCCTGTCACACAGGTCAAGGCTGGAGTGGATGTAGCAGAAGCTCACAGGAGGTACTTGAGAAAAAAATCCACTAATGGAGGATGTACTCCAAGGATGGACCCATTTTCTTTTTATCTCAGCATCTCAGAAATTTTTAGTAAATTAATGACTTATTTAGAAAGAAAAATTTGTATGTATGTGTGAAAGAGAATGTTTGGAAGCATTTAACAGAAACTTTTCTGTAGTTTGAAAAACATGGGCAAGCTCCAACTTGTCTCAGTAAGGAATGAATACCATCAAGTCAAAGTAGACTAATAGAGGCAACTTTAAATATGCTTATTTATAACCAAATAGATAGCATTAAATAAATACAGAGTTAGGGCTTGTGGCTAAAGAACAAATTTCACAAAACACATAATTCCACATTATCCTCTCAAAGAAGTTTATTTGCACTCTGCTCTAACAAATATAGTTCGAAGGCAACAGTCATTTAAGTGTCATAGTGTGTGGCACAGATGAAAAGAGACAAACAGACTCAGAAGCTGTCCAGCATTTCAAGACTGGTTTAACAAAAGAGGCACATGTTACCCTAGTAATACCAGAAGACATTTTTTTTTTCTTTGCAAGCAACAGACTACATTTATTTGCATTAAGTAAAAACATATCTTGTTCAAGAAAATTACTTTTTTCCTGATTTTCCTTTATATCACAAATGTCAGGGTAAGGCAAATCCTTAATGAGTCATATGATAAAAACCCTATTTCCCGAGAAAATATATTGAACATATTCTGCTAACTTTGTTGTTTTTCAAAGCACAGCTGACATGCACCACATACAGAGAAATGTCTTTGCAAACCGAGTGCATCAAGCAGAACTGTATTAATTCACAAAGAGGCTTTTCAGTGTTTCATAGAAAGATTTACAATTAGCTGCAGTGATTAATATGTGACCCAGTATCATAGACAGTGCTTCAGGTGTCTTCTTTGTAAGCTTTTATCAAAAAAGACGTGTCCATCATCTGAATAGTTATCAGGAAGAGGAAAAGCCCCTTTGTCTAGTCTGCAGTGAGTACCTTTTTAATTAGGACTATTATGTTGAAGGTCTACTTCAGTCCTCTGTATGCAAACGTGACCAATAACAGGGCTAGTTTCCTCCCATCCCCCTATTGCCCTTCATGACATGTGGCCTATCTGAAATGTGTTTGGAAATGGCCATCTAGAATTCATGTGCAGAAAGCATCAGTCCACTTCCCACATGTACTGCATTTTACAGCCTGTGCAGTGACAGGGCCAGTGAACGAGTCTCCTTATCTGAGATGCCTTCAGTCTGGCCCAGAGCTAACATTTTTATATTTCATTATTGAAGTGTAAATTAACTGCATTATTTATTTTAAAGCATACAATCATTCAGCCACATAGCAACCAAAAATCTACTGCAAAGCAAAGATGAAAATGCACTTTAATTCATAAAAGGAAGTTTAAGCAAATTCAGGAGTGAGACTCCTCCTTCTCTGTTTCCTAAATATAAAGATTGTTTTTCCTTTTCCTACAGTTTCCAGAGAGTTCTCTCCCCCCATTTCTTAACCTATCCCCACACAAGATGACCAAACACAACAGCTGCCATTGGTAATGAGAAAGGTGGCCTGGAATTGTCTCAGTCCTGGCTATTTCTCTTATCTCAGGTGTGCCTTCCCACTGTGACCCTATAACGATGGCTGAGTTATACTTCCCTATAGAGTGATGGGGAAATGCCTTTCCAGCATGGTTCTTTTGTCAGGCACTTCACAAAAGTGATGGGTGCTTGTAAAATATGAAGATGGCAGGAAACATTGAAGCTATCTATCTGGATGGCATCCTTAGATTATTTAGAGGAAGAATTGTTCTAGAAAACAACGCGTAATGGAGAGGTATATGCTGTCATGTCAAACTGCAGAAAAAGAAAAAAAAAAGAGCAAAAGCCATTGGGAAACTTTATGAAATTCCTGAAACAGCCTTTTGTTATGTTGATGAACTGTGTTAATGAAAAGAAGAGCTGCTAAAAGGTAACATACGCAGAGGTATGGTTTGCTACTTACTTTATCATACCAAATAAACTACCTAGAAACAGAAACTAATGCAGAGCAGGTGAAACTAGTCATAGGAAGATAAGATGGATTTTCCACAGGAAGGGGCCAAACTAGCAAATTGGATGAGATACTTATAAAGTGGTTTCATCTCACTGTTGACTTTAGATATCCTCTCTCAGTTCCACATTCCCTGTTTTGTTAGGAATAGCAACATAAAACATCACAATTCTTAAACACTAGGGAGTTAAGATGTTGTGCAAAAGACACTACCATGTCTTTAGAACCCCAAGAGGCCGTGGGAGACCTAAGTTTGTTCTGGGATGGATAGTTGGGATGATGTCCAGCCTCCTCTGGTCCTCATTGCTTGAGCTACCAGTCTTCCACTGGCTTCTTAAGTCGTGTATAGTTCTGGCTAAGTTTTGGATGAATGGACGAGTTGCCTAATCACACTTGGATTTGGCATTATCAGACCAGGAAGTAATGGCTCCAAATGTGAACCTCTGTGGGTTAGCACATCTTGGGTCACTATGGATATTCTTTTATGAAGAGTAGAGACTTCAAGTGGAACTTTGAAAACTACAATTGTTATTAATAGATTTGAGTCCTAAATGAAGCAAGCCACTCCCTTTGATCTCAATGATAGTAACACCCATCCCAGTTGTGTACAAAGAACCACATCTTGGGGATGGACTCCATATGGAAGCACACAGTGAAGACCTCATAAACCAAGGAAGCAGTGCTTGAAATCAGCCCCCAAAAATGAACACACAGGGCATCCTGGGTGTGAAGGGTGGAGACTCTAGTGGCTGCCAAGTCTGACCTTCTTTGTTAACGCCTGATTTGAATATTTTGAACTCCTTATTCAGACCTCTTCCAAGTGTTATCTGAGGTTTGTACCCACTTTCTATCCTTCCTCCTTTGTTTGTGGATTATACCAGTGATGGGCATGGCAGCTCTTGAAATTTAGCCTGCCAATTTAGCTTATCATCATGTTCTTTCTTTTTCATGGAATTGTCCTAAGACCAGCTTTGTGAGATAATCAAGAAAGCAGAGAGGGGCAAGGAGCCCTGGGTGAGTATTAACTCTATCACCATGGCCCTAGGGTGAGACATGGAGAAAAGACAGAAATGATATGAACTGAGTGCCTGAAAGATGCTAAGCATGGGGCCTCCCACCAATGGAGGGCACTTGCTTGCTTTTTCATTTTTCTTGTCTTTTCTTTTTGTTTTGTTTTTTCATCTTTTTCTTTTCTGTAGGTAAACAACAAAATGTAGCTGGAGAATTAGAGCAAAGGACCCCCTTTCTTCCATGAACTTGCTCCCTCCCTCCCCCACCCCCTTCCACAGCACACACTATCATCTTCCCAAGTCCCCCAGGGCCAGGCCTTGCCATGCTGAGGGCTGTCATTTAGCTTCAGTTCTTTGTTCCTTTGCTTCATCTTGTGGCCCTGAGGAAGACAAAGAGGAACCATTTGTTAGATTAAAGATTAAGCATCTTCACAAGGCTTAGCAAGGAGTAACTTTTTAATGTAGCACTTGAAATGTCTCTCAGTCCTCAAACAGGCCTAGAAATAGCTTATTTGACTATCAAAGAGCTTTGCCTATCAGAACTGTAATTGATGGCACATGGTATCTTTACAGATCTTATAAATCACTGCTGATATATGTAGGTCGCATGACAAACTGCTTCAGCTGATGGAGACAATTAACTCAAGTGTTCAAAGAATTCTTTGAACAACCTACCTTTGATGTGTTCTTCCTTTCCCAGTCTATTGGTACATTCTAGGTTCTAGAGACTGGTATGTAAACAATTTACAGTATGCAGATTTGCCAAAGCCTTTGACAAGACCTTTTTTTTTGTTGTTAAGCATCTGCTGGGTTCTCCACCCTTGAGGCAACTCTGCTATACTCTTTTCCAGAAGAGTCTGTGGTCATTTTAGTTTGACTTTTTAAACTGAGGTCTACTCTACCTCCAGAGCAATGCACTAGCCAGGTACATTCAGTTACCTTTAGTCTTAAGAGTCGCAGTCTGTGACACTATCACGATCAAAAAAATTCTCATGACTAAAGAAATCTCCCTTTCCTAGGTCTACTCCTGCTGGAGCCAATAATCGTGTGGTTGTGTTACCTGATCTAGAACTTTTTACAAATGAGTTCTCTACAAACAGGATTGAGCAAGCATCTCTGTCTGTACTTGACTCCTCTCACTCAGCATAATGTTTGAGAGTTATACTCTTGCTTCTTATCTTTATTCTTTTTTCATTTTTCCAGTAGTGACTGCCATTACTCTGTCTGGAAAGATCACATTTTTCATCAATTCTACTGTGAGATATTTATACTGTGTCAAAAAATTAGCCTCTTATAAATGGGATTCAGTCTGATATTTATATTCATACCTACAGTGTGTACAGTCCTAGCAAAGACCCCCCACCTCTACCCCATGCCCAAGCTAGACCTCTCTCAATCTCTAGCTAACACTATCCTCACTCCATGGTGACATTTTTGTTGAGTGGCTTATTTCATTGAACACAATGTACTATGTTCCACTCATTTGCTACATTTGTCCATTATGACAGTTTCTTTGTGGAGATACAGCATAACTCTCTATCTTAGCTACTATGAATAATGTAGCAACCAACACCTGCATGTGGATATGCCATGCTGATCTATGCCAAGGACTAGGATAGCTATGCATTTTCTCATTTTTTTT
This sequence comes from Mus minutoides, assembly GCA_902729485.2. Taxonomy (NCBI): domain Eukaryota; kingdom Metazoa; phylum Chordata; class Mammalia; order Rodentia; family Muridae; genus Mus; species Mus minutoides. Next base: position 8,374 of record CACVCL010019222.1, on the reverse strand, counting down.
CTTTTATTGAAAATGGATTTTTTTCATATAATCTACTCTGATTATAGTTTCTTCTTCCCCAATTCCTGTGAGCTTTATCTTATAGAAATTATATTTTTCCCTTTTGATAAAACTTCATCTTGTTTCTCCACAGTGGATTTACATTACCACTAACATTGGGTTAAGTTAGGGTTTTTTTTTGCCATATTTTCACCAATCTTTTAAAATCAATAGTGTTGCTGATCTGAGTGAGATGGAATATCACTGCAATGTGGATTTGCATTTCCCTGATGCCCAACGGTATTCATATTTTTGTTTTGTTTTCTTTTGTTCTTCATATATTAGTTGGGCATTGATATTTTGAGAGGTACCTATTTGAGTCATTTTCTTATTAAGTAGAAAATTTGATTTTAAGTTTTTGGGGCTATCTTCTGGGTATTCTTCCTTTGGGATATGTAGCTGGCAAACACTCCCCCGACACTGTAGATGTCTCTGCATTGTGTTGCTGTAGATGTCTCTCCCTTGTGTTGCTGTGGATGTCTCTCCCTTGTGTTGCTGTGGATGTCTCTCCCTTGTGTTGCTATGGATGTCTCTCCCTTGTGTTGCTGTGGATGTCTCTCCCTTGTGTTGCTGTAGATGTCTCTCCCTTGTGTTGCTGTGGATGTCTCTCCCTTGTGTTGCTGTGGATGTCTCTCCCTTGTGTTGCTGTGGATGTCTCTCCCTTGTGTTGCTGTGGATGTCTCTCCCTTGTGTTGCTGTGGATGTCTCTGTAGATGTCTCTCCCTTGTGTTGCGTGTCCCCACTGCTGCAGAGAAGCACTGCCATTGGATGCAATCCTACTTTTGAAGTTTTCCTTTTGCTCTTGTACTATTTAGGTTCTCTCTGGGAATATCATTGCCCAGACAGCTGACTTAAAGTGTTTTCCTCTGTTTTGGGGTTATGTTTAGGTGTTTGGTGGACCTCCTCCCCCCTCCCTGTTTTTTTTGGGGGGGTTGTTTGTTTGTCTGTTTGTTTAAGTTAGTTTTTATACAGAGTGAAGAGTGGTGGGCACATTTCAATACTCTGTGTGTGGATTATGGTTTTCTAAGGCCATGCCTTCAAGTTGGCTCTTTTTACTTGGGATTACATTTTTCTTTGTTTTTGTTGTTGTTTTCTATTTCCATAGGATTAGGGTTTTGCTGCTGCCATTCCATTTTTGTGAAGAAACACTTTTGTTTCGTATTAGTTGCTATTCTAGTGACTTAATGCCCGTCAAGAAGCAAACTAAGGGAGAAAGGATTTGTCTATGCTACAGTTTAATAAAGGATATAGTTCATCACGGTAGTTGGCGAGGGATGGCGGGATGTGACCTTGAGTCCACAACCAGGAAGCAGAGGGAAGACTGGAAGTACCATACTTCCAGTTAGGTTCCACTACCTAAAGGTTTCTCAACCTTCAAAATGAGTGCACCAGCAAGGGATCATGTTTATAAACATTAAGCCCGTAAGGGATATTTCTCATTCCGACCATAGCAAGTGTTATGGCAGAGGTTGCAATTGAGCTAATAGGCCATTGTCTTTGAAATATGAACAGTTTAACAATGCTAATTCTCCTAAATCCATGAAATGGAACTTCTCTTGTGTGTGTGTGTGTGTGTGTGTGTGTGTGTGTGTGTGTGTCTGGTTTCATGCCTGATGTCTCAGCAACATCTTCTACTCCCTTGGTTAAATTTATTTCTGATAGCTTATTTTTGTAGTTATTTTGAAAGATTGTTTTCCTGACTTTCCTTTTTTTCTCAGAACATTGTTAACATGATCTGTGTACTGCTTCTTTCCTGATTTTTATCTGTCTTCCTATATAGAATCATATCATCTGCAAAAAGAATAACATTATTCTTCCCCTTCCATTTTTATGTATTTATTACTCTTTTTTTTTTTTTAAAGATTTATTTTATTTATTATATGTAAGTACACTGTAGCTGTCTTCAGACACTCCAGAAGAGGGAGCCAGATCTTGTTACGGATGGTTGTGAGCCACCATGTGGTTGCTGGGATTTGAACTTATCACCTTTGGAAGAGCAGTCGGGTGCTCTTACCTGCTGAGCCATCTCACGAGCCCCGTATTTATTACTCTTTCTAAAACTTCTAGTGCCAATAGCTAGTAAAGGGTGATGGCACTTTATCTCCTTATGGGTCTGCCATGGTTTCAATGTGAAAGGGCTGTCATGGGCTCAGACCCCTGAACACTTAGTTTCTGAATGGCTGCACTATTTTGGGATGTGGTAAAAACCGTTGCATCTGGATGACATAGGGTACTTAGAAGCAGGCCCTTGAAGTCCACACTCTTTTCTAATTCTGGTCTAGTATTCTGCTTCCTGATGCACCAGGCATGAAAATGTCATTTTGTAAGCTCTCCTCACCAGCAAAACAGACTGCCACAGTGTAAGGGACCATCCTCTCTAAAGCCATAGTCTTTCCCCTTATAGTGTTTCTAACTGGTGTTTTGTCCCAGTGGTTAATTAGTAGTGGTATCCTGGGCTTACTGGTCATGCTTTCTTTATTCACCATTTGGTATAATATTCACCATTAAGGTCTAATATTGGGGGTATTTATAATGAAATGTTGCAAAACATCTGATAGATTTAAAAATATTCAAATGATCATATAATCTCTACCTTCCAGAGTATTTAATGCTATTTCATTTATTAATTTGAATCTATGAAACTATCCTTAAAATTCCTGGGACAAAATCAGCTTGATAATGCTGAATGGTCATTTTTTTTTCTAAACTCTTTGGGCTTTTTCACCTCTTTCCTTTAAGTATAACAGTTTTGAAAGAATTGCCTATAGTCAGGGTGGGTATGACCTTGAAGATTTTATTGAAACTCAATAAAATGGCCATCCCTGTCTTAATGCTCCTGCTGACCTTCAAGCCCAAGGGTTCAAATAAATCATTCTTCCTTATTCACTGATTTTGTTAGAATAATTGAAAACACAGAGTACAACATTTTTAACTCCTATCAATGTTAATGTAGGAGTTTCAGTTACTCCATATTTTTTGTACCAGATGATGATGTTAAGTTTCTAAAGGAAGTATCTCAGTGTCAACCTACATCAAACTAAATCTGATGAGTCTCAGAGAGTAACAACTATGTGTAAACCTTAACTGCAATAGTAGTGTAAAAATAAAGGCTCCAAACACATTAATATATGTTTGATGTAATTAATGTGAAAAACCAAAGTCTAACCTGTGACTCTGCTAAAAGAATAAAACTATGGCATCACAGGACACAGAAGGCCATGAAGATGTGGGAGATGAAGCTGACACAGATGTAAGAACTCAGTGTCTGTGGCAGACTGTATCTAGTTATCCTGAAGGATAGTTAAGGCTATGAATGCTCAAGTTTCATGTATGCAACAATGTGATATTTGCATTTGCACATCTTTCTGTGTAATTAAAATTACCTCGAGATTAGCAAAATACTTCATGTAATGTAATGTTAGGTTCTATAGTTGTCATCCTGCATTAGTTAGGGGTAACAAGGAAAGGCACTACATGCTCACTACAAATGCAATTCTTGGGTTTTGTTTTTTAAGGATTTTAAATTCATGGTTTTCTTGAATCAGTGGACATAGGAACAACCTATCTGAATAGCCAGAGGTATTATCGAGTATACATCAATATCTGTGTGGAAGAAACCTCAGGAAACCTGTGTGGTAAAATCAGGTAAACCAGCAGGTGAGAGAAGAAATGATGGTGACCATGTTCACAAATTCAAGTGACTTTGAATTGGAAGCTCTTGCACCTTCATGTGTATCTAAGGTCAAGGAAAATAGATCTATACTGGTACTTTTCTTGGATGTTAATAGAAAAAAATTCAAAAGTTGAAATTTGTTGGCAGCTAAAGAACAAAAGGGACAGGAGGCCCTGAGGAATGAATGGTGGGAGCTGTTTAAACCCATCTCAGTTAGTTACGTTTCAGTGGAAACTTCCCAGAGTATTTGAAGCGCATGGCTAAGGTAAAAATGTTATGTGTTCATGTTTATATAAATGTGTATTCTCTAAAACAATTTTATGGCATAAAATAGTATTAAATTTATAGCAGCATAAAGTTCATGATTATCATGACAATGACAGGTATGTTCTCACCTATAGACATTAGAACTTTCATTTCATTATCTGGTTAGAGTTCAAGTATGATGCACGATGGTCTTCTGGCAGGAAGCAGAGACCGAGAGGAACCAGGGACTAGAAGAAGCAGCCACGGCTTCTCTGTGTGCTACTCTTACTGTCTCAGAGGTCATTGTTCTATGGGATTTTTAACATTTAGTTATTAGTAATGCTAACTTCATTATTTTCAGGTTTTCCAATCTTTTCCACAGACCTTTCTAGGGTTGGGAAATTCATGAGAAGTCTAGTAGACTATCAGTCACTCTAGATCTGATTTAGATTGTGTGGTCTGGTTACCACTTTATCTTTCCCAGGAGTTGTTGCCTCAGACTCATTGAACTCAACGTATGTCTGTCAAGATGCACATGTCCTCAGAAAGTGGTGTGCTACCTCAGGTACCTATTGTTCTGCCAACATATATTTATATGTCTTTATACATTCTTTCAGGTAAAGATTTTAGTGTTACACTTAAAAACCAGACATACCAAACAACACAGTATGCTGTTCCTGAAAAAATGATGCTTCTGGAATCAACTGGGGTTACTGAAGTAATGTGATCACTCTAGGAGACAAGGGGTAAGACTGATGGGAAAACACTACTCTTATTGTCAAAGTGAGGAAATCTAAGGTGTTCCATAATTTAAATATGCTTGCTACAGCATGTTCTTTCTAGTTAAGGTGACAAGCTTCTGTGGGGTAATCTTTCTTCTTAACACTGTGTTATTTGGTTTAAAGATCTTTAAAGAGCCCAAGCTACATGCTGGGACCTGACAAAACCAAGAGAAATACAACATCTTGTTTGCAGATTAATCCTTATGGTTAGCTCATAAATTGAAAAAAATCCCTCCATCGGAGTAACTCACCTATTGGAGATCCTCTTGCAGACTCTCTGATGGCTCATTTACACCATCCACCTGACTGTTCATGTCAACTGTAAACAGAAAGGGTTAAATCATTATCAAGCCTAAACTGTTAAACACATCAAGATTGCCACTATTGTCTGAAAATGTTCCAATTTCCTGTCTTATGCCGTTTCTGTTTTCATGTATTCATGACACGGGGACCAGGAGGTTAGGATTCATTCTCCTCTCAGCTGAGCTGTCATTTCATGCAAGACTTGTGGTTTGGCAATTTGAGTGTATTTATTATCATCCTTAAATAGATAAATTCAAAGCCCCTAATAGATATCTAGGAAAACCAAGAAAGAAAACAAAGAAAAGCAGATCATTGACATGCAGAGAGGTACACGGCTCCCTCCATAGTGGCAAGGTCAATAGACCCATTCAGTTTGCTGTGTTTTCAATTTCAGAATTCAAAACAGTTCCTGCAAATTTGCCACTGGGTATGGCAGCCAGTAGCCAACATGAGATAGAAAAGCAAACAACATGTGTGCCTTTTACTTGATTGTGTTCCTTCTATGTAAGCATTTACATAAACACAGAATTTATAATTACTGCCTTTCTCCAAAAGCGGCCCAAAGCAGTCACTCTGGAAATTTCCAAGGGTCAGCAAGTTTAATGAGATTTTTAGTATCCAAGCCCATACTGTAAGCTAAGAAAATAAAGAAAGAAATGGACAGTCGGGGGACTGGGAATATAGCTCAGTTGGTAGAGTGCTTGCCTCGAATGCTGAGTCAAGGATTGAGTTCCTAGCAACACATACTTGAAACAGACATGAAAAATAATAATTCTGACTTCACATCCCTAGCAAACAAATATACCTTTTAGTACAAATGCCCAGGACCAATGCTAGTGATCACCAGCTCCCCTCCTTTCCAACTTTCAAAAAGCCAAGGAAAGACACCTAACACTTCTAGTTAGCTTTCTTCTAACATCCACCTCCAAATAAAGGATTGATGCCTTCTGCTTTGTGATCTGTACATATCCCCCTTGCCTGCCATGCACTGGCAATATTGGTGAATACCACCACTATAATAACCTCCATTTATTTGGGAGGTATTCAGTTCTTTGCATAAAACCAATGACTAAAATTCTTTCATTTTTCCAGAATATGAAAGAGGAAAATAATGGAATAATGGCAGGTGCTGGTCCCATATAACACAGATGCTTCAAAGAATGAAGCCCTTGGATAACATCCCATGATCTCTCTCAGGATTTCCTACTTAAAATAGTGGTCTCTCTTTTTCTTATCTGAAAACTGCACTCATTTACTATTTGTCAATTCAGTTCAAACTTCATCTGTAGACTGGCCAGATGCAACAAGTTCTGTCAACAAGAGAAACAGTCATATTCTGTTCAACCTGGGACATGTGTTTCTATAAGTGCCCCCTCTCAGAGTGGAGTATACAGGGGTAAGCACAGTAAAATGCTTTTTTTCTGTTCCTTCTAGTCAAAAGACAGCCAGTCTACAACTATTAATATATGTTCTATAAAAAGTATTCCATAATAATATAGCTGTCTCGTGGGAGACTATACCAATGCCTGGCAAACATGGAGGTGGAAGCTCACAGTCAGCTATTAGATGGAACACAGGGTTCCCAAGGAAGAAGGAGCTAGAGAAAGTACCTAAGAAGCTGAAGGAGTCTTCAACCCTATAGGTGGAAGAATAACATGAACTAACTAGTACTCCCTGAGCTCATGTCTCTAGCTGCATATATAGAAGAGGATGGCCTAGTTGGCCATCATTGGGAAGAGAGGCCCCTTGGTCTCTTGGACTTTATATGCCCCAGTACAGGGGAACGCCAGGGCCAAGATGTGGGAGTGGGTGGGTAGGGGAGCAGGGCCGGGAGGGGGGAGGGTGTAGGGAACTTTCTGGATAACACTTGAAATGTAAATGAAGAAATTATCTAATAAAAGTTGGGAAAAAAAAGTATTCCATAATAAAATAGCTCTGTGAAAAAGTAAAGTTTAGTCATGTTAAAGAAGTTCTTGCTAAGGCTTCAGAGTCCACAGGTCTCTACTGCATCTAGGACATAGACTCAAGATTTTACATATCACTGTTTTGCTCATCAAGGACCAGTATATGGGGGCTGAATATCCACAGAGCCTGTTTTGTGAAGAAGTGATAAGAATCCATGTCCATCATTTTAGGGGCAGGCTGAAGCTGGTTCCCTTCAACTGAACACCATTGTCAGGTCAGGTGGATCTGTGGCTTCCCATGAATGGTCACGGGCAGAAGGCTGAGAATTAAGGGAGGCAGTTTAGATGATGGCAAGCCTATGTGGTGGAGAAATGGCTGGTATGAGAAGCTTTACTTAAAACTACCATGTTACTTGCCCTTATGGCTAAATTATTTCCTAATTGATTATCAACTCAACATAACTTACTTTTTTCTTCCCCTGAAAAACCCTTAAAGGTGGAGAAAGAGGGTGGCTGACTGATGTGTTTTGGTTTGTCTTTTTAGAGATATTTGGAATTCAACTCTAATAAACTAACTGGATGGGAACCGAGTAGATTAGCAAGAGACCACGATGCCTGCCTTTAGTGTAACAACATGAAAATTTGTTTGGTGGCTCTAGCAGGGCAGCGCTGTCTACCCTTGATGGAAAACTGTTCCTCATCCATTGGGAAAGGTCATCCTCTTTGACTCAACAAGCAACTTCAGGAAGGACACTTGCTTATGTAGCCATGAAGGAAGAAGGGGACAACTGCCTAGCTATGCAGATCAGCAGAATTAACACTGGCAATAAATGGGATGACAGATGTCACTCTCATATTCTAGTGTAACAACATGAGAAGGCACACTGAAGCAGGCAGCAGGTAAAGACTTGTCTGTAGTACCCTTCCCCTTACTCTAAACATTTAGACCTGCATGGAAAGGTGTTGCTGGCTTAAAAGAGAGATACATAATTGAGTACCAGTCTTAAACCTGAACTGTAGAACAAAGCTTAGCCACAGTGAATCTGGTGCTGAAGAAAAACCTGTGACCCCCCTAGGCATCAGGTGGAGACCCAGAGCCTGAACCACTGAAACTGCTTTAGGCTTGGTAGTTAACTGCCTCCTTAAGTCTATGGTGGCTGAGTGGAGAACAAGACTCGACCTCCTGGAAAGAAAGGTTTTAAAGCAAGCTAGCCTGCAGCATTAACACTCCTGTGGCACTTTGATACAGGACCTGGTGGAAAGTGTGTCTGCCACAGCTCAGAGCCTGATAGCCCATTTCTAACATTAGGCAGAGACATGTATGCTTCAGGAACAGATTCCAGTTTGAATACAGCTTTGGCAGTCTACAGCACAGATGCTCTCTTTCTGTGACTAATACAATCTGGGTAGCTACAAGCCTTGTATGT